>JAHWFP010034106.1:50406-61806 GCA_023313725.1 Lithobius niger | reverse complement strand
CATCACGAGTGAATAAATGGGTTTATTATTGTTAGGGACCGAGCTACCCCCTTTTCACTAGGAACTGGTATCACAGTCACTGTTCGATTTTTCAACTTTCAACTGCTATCAGACGTTTGTAATTTAGGTGGAAAACTCCAATTAGGTTCACTCGAAACGACGGAATATCTTCCTTCGAATGAATCGAATTGCAGTCGTCCACCTAAATTAGAAGCCACAGAATAGCAGTTGAAAGTTGAAAATGAGTGAAAAATCGAACGGTGACTGTGATACCAGCCCCTAAAATAAAAAGCGTAGCACGGTCCCTAACAATGATAAACCTATTTATTTACCCTTGATGCAAAGAAGACATTTCTACCTTTCGAATGAATCTAATTGGGGTCTTCCACTAAAGAAACGGCAGAATAGCAGTTGAAAGTTGAAAATGAGCGAAAAATCGAACGGTGACCCCTAAAAAAAAAGGCGTATATTTCATCAACAAGATAATCCGTTATTAGTATTCCCTAACCTTTAAAACATAGTATTAGACACCAAATTGATTATCCTGTCTGTTCCATAAGCGAAGACATGGCCGATATGATTTTTTTAGCCGTCCTGGCCGCCATATTTAAATTTTCCGATTTTTGGCCAAACCGTTACAGACAGCAAAGAAATGAAGAGGACTTTTTTTGTAGAGAATTTGATGCTCATTAACTTTACAATTGTAAATTTTTTGATGCTGTTAACCGTTACAGATTTAGGGGCAAAAAAAAAACATTTATTGACGCCATTTTTCCAAGATAGCGGCTTGGATGACCATGTTCCACCACTAGGATTCGTGAGGACTTTTTGCATGTCAAAGAGGACACTTACATGAGTACTGATCAATTGTTAGAATTCTATTGATATTAGTGAGAGGTTTACCCCTAAATTTGCATATAATGCCTGTACTATCAGTCCATCCGTGCTTCTAGCTAAATAGCCATCTCGCCTCTCAAACTACTAAAAAAAAAAAAACCGAAGAAAAATAAGTCCATGCATTTAATTCAATTTTCTCTTTATGAGTCTGTATTAACGACTGGCCTAGTACGAAAACAAGATACACTAATCTGAGAAAGAACGAAAATTCAACTATCCGGTGTGGAACTCGAATGCAGGACTCCCAATATATGTACTAGAGTGGGGCACTGTAACCAATTTGCTACCGGGGTGGACCCTGACAATAGACTCCAGCCGAGCTTAGCAGCTGTTCTACCTGGCGGCCTAGTATGAGGGAAATCATGGGTTTGAGTCTCAGTTGGTGCAATTGTCATTTCTTCCTTTCTCAGATTACTTTATCTTGTGTTCTCATAGAGCCAGTCTTTAATAAAGATTGTTTGCTTCGCTAACCCTTTATCTTCTGGTTTGTTATTCATTTTCTCCTTATGGTTTCTTAAGTTTGTTGTTTTAGAAATAAATGTTTAAATCCAAGACAAAGAAATTGTCTGTAGACCGTGCCTTCAACTTACATCTTTAAATCCAAATCTTAAAGGGCAATTACATCCATTTTGACATGCATGTTTTGTTTGCATGTTTGTGTGTAGTGGCCAGCTAAGGCCGTCAGACGCTTGAGCTCCTCACAGTCAATACAGCTATCTCAATCGGCTGCCAGTCGAAATCGAAGAGATCCCTGTCGGCATTAATTTCTACGCGTTCCAGCAAAACAATGGCGGTCTCCGTGTCGTGTTTTGGTGATGCAGTAATTAAATTGTTATATTGGACGTACGTAACGTATTCTTACCGCAATTCTTGTGTTTAGTTATTGTGTAAGTGATTCAAAAGTCAAACATGCATGTCAAAATGGATGTAATTGCCCTTTAACAGCCAATTTATGCGGCGATATTTTTTCCAGGTATTTTTTTTCGGACGATAATCCATCCATAATGTTTCCTCTGTCGACGTTTTATTTTCTTAAAACCAGAAAAGCTCTGTTGCGTTGTTTATAAAAAAAAAATAAAAAAAAATACGCCTTTGTTCGGAACGCCGTAAGTTGCTGCCCACTTTCCATTAATCGCTATACAGCTAATATTAAGTTCGATCCATGCAGAAAGTGAATCGTTACAAATCAATAAGTGACGTGTCTTTTAAAACAACTAGAGATTTTAGCAGATATCGAATGCTACGATAGCAAACAACAACATGATTCTTAGTTCGAGAGGTTGGACTGGACTAGATGTGACAAGATGTGAATTTTATGAGGTAAAACGTGTTTCTTGATACTCATGGAAATCATCTCTGATGGAAATAAAAAGCCGAAAACTGAGAGTAAGTAAGCTTGAATTTCGACTCTCAAATTTTATGTTTCTTGTAAACGTGAATCCATTTGAAGAGACGTGGCTGCTAACTACTAGATATGACTATAGATACGACTACTGACTACTAGACTAAATGTGACTGCCGTCTACTAGACTAGACTACTAGAGAGGTGACTACTGACTACTGCTGGAACAGTACCAAGCTTTTGTTTTGATTTACATGTTTCGGTTTACATAGCTAAGGGAACCAGGTTCCCTTCTTAAAGGCGCCTTTCACCTTTTTAACTCCTAGATGCAGCATCGTAGAATCTTCGAGCAATATAAAGAAAATAACGGTAAATTAAAAATGGAACAACACTATTTGCAGCAGTGCCGCGATTTTCATAACTAAAACGAGACCACGTGACCCACATCAGCCTATTGGATGAAGGAGAATCTGGAACGTGGATGCTGTGTTTAAAATATGGGCAATGCTATCGAAATGGTGAACAGGCGCGTTTAACTTGCCTTTTGGAGTTTTCCTCAGCCTGTTTGAGCCGCAATTGCTGGCCCATTTTGACGAACGAAATTTGGTAACAAATAAAAAGCCCCCCCCCCCCCCCCACACACACCCTGGAAACGTGTTATAATGCTAGATAAATTCATGTCGATTATGTGAAGCCAAGGATATCCGGATAAAGCATCCGGATAAAGCGGTGATGTACCGTAAAATGCTTTGACAGCTTCGGGGGCTCCCCACCGGGGGAGGTAATGCGGGGAAGAAATCTTATAAATTTTAAAGTAAGGTCTAACCAGTGGCGTGGTGGCTTCTTTATCCAGGCGGGGTGCCCCACTAAAAAACGTCATCCCCTCCCCCACTTCCAATTCGGTAGATGAAAAACTACCAATAAAACTTACCAATTTAGTCCTAAACGTATTTCAGTACAGTAACGCAGAATTTTTTGGTTTCTTATTTACTGTAGTGGCATACGAAACAATGCCAAAAAAAAAAATCAAAAATATCACGCGTTAGGCTCAATCATAGTTCCAAGTCCAACAATCGTAGAAACTGTTTCATTGCATTGGAAAGTTTTGCATTTTCACACAGTTTGCTTCGCTGATAACTACATATTGTCTTTCGTTTCAGAATATTCTAAAACAATGAAGAAAAAACATTTTTTAGTGTCTTCGTTAAAAAAAAAATTTAACAGGTGGCAGGGGTAATGCTCCCCCCCCCTGTATGTATGTATATATTTAAAATAAGTAAGCATAAATAGATATTTTATTTATCAACACAGAATAGATATTTTATTTATTAATATCAGTTTAGGGATGGGATTTATTGCAACATTTCGACGAAAATGAACAGACTATTAAAAAAATTTAAAAGATCAGTTCCAAAACATCGATATCAGAAGAAGAAATTCCAGATTCATTGTAAAATGCATAAAACGTTTGCAGTCGGTAAACGGCCTTTTACAAATCGACAACACAAACTCTGAAGTAAATCCATCTTGAAACATTAAATTCTCACAGTGATCCAGTAGCGTGCACAGACATCCGAGAGGGCAGGAGCAACTTTCAGTGAAAGGGCACGCTGAGACTTTATTTTTCTGAGGACCATTTTTTTTACTTGGGCTTCCTAGCTTCTTTTGGCCCTTTTTACTGCTCTGGGCCCTTTCTCCTCAGCATTTTTCAGTGTAGAAGAGCAAAATACGACATTTTTTTCTTCAAAAAAGGGCATTTCTTCCAAAAAGGGCAGGGGTAATGCTCCCCCCCCCCCTACCTTGCGCGCTACTGCTGTGATGTGCAATGTTGTCTAACCTGATTTGATAAGAGCTAGGTAGTAGATTGCGTTATAATGAGCGAGAGTAAATGTTTTCAGCATTAGCGCAACATTGCGAAAATCATCAACACGAAACAAAATGAATTATAGTGCACAGTTACGTTCATCAAGGAGATTTTGGCATACGGCACGTGATGTAGTTAACGATGTCAGCTGGATTTTTTTTCCCTACGTGAAAGTTAAATTAAGAATAGCGTACGCGTAGTCAATATCCCCAATTATATTAAACAGTTTTTAGATTTAACGATGCTGTTTCTGTACTGCAGTGAAGACTAACTACGCGAGCACGGGGAAGCGAAGCTGTAAACAGGCAATCGAACGATGTGAAGTTGGCTTTCACGTGGCCAATCTTCACGTGAGGAGACTGAGCCCAGACTAGCTGGAAAGAGGACCAAATATGGTGCATCGGTGGTTCTGCGGTAGAATGCTTACCTGCCACACGGGGCAAGCCGAGTCCGATTTCCGGCCGATGCACCATTGTAACATACACTAAATTAAATAGTAGAGCCCCTTAACGGGGCATCTAAATGAAGACCTTACTAGTCGAATGTTATGGTAAGCCATTCCGTCTTTTTTTTACAGAATTACAGATATCTCTAAATCAATTTCAGATATCTTTAAATACGGCGAATTATTGATATCTGTAAATGAATTATTGATATCTGTAATTGAGTTATTGGTATCTGTAAATGAATTATTGATATCTGTAATTGAGTTATTGATATCTGTAATTGAGTTATTGATATGTGTAAATGAATTATTGATATCTGTAATTGAGTTATTGATCCGCCCCCCCCCCCCCTTGATGTAAGTGTTACTTTTACACAATAAATGAAAGAATTTGACGTCACATATTATAGGGCTGTTTTTTTTACATTCTAACAAAGCACAAATTCATTACTAGTTTTTACTCACCTTGTACGTACACACAGGTTCCGAAAACTTGTTTGAAAATAAAGAATTCTCTCTATCTGTAACATATCCGGCCCCCCACCCTAACTAGTTGATGTTCCTTTTAATGACTTTACCGTACTTGTTAATGCTCCTTAAACATCTGCGTGCAATAATCACTCTGCAAAGTGTGGGCTTTGTGCCTTTTGATGTAACACACTGCTCGTTGGCCTTTTTCACATTTTAAATTTTTATTAAAGTAGGCCTAAGCTTACGTATCACTAACTCTAAAGTCTTTCGTTTACTCCCACGTTTAGTTTCTGTTTTATTACAAATTTACTGTTTTAGTTGTTTGCATCATCTCCACATAAGATGGGCGCTATGAGTTCAGGTATAAAAATCCCTGGTTAAAAAAACCCCGCCCTTTCGATCCCGGATAAAAAGATCGCGAGGTAAAAAATGCCCTGAATAAAAAAAAAACGAGTAAAAAAAAACCCCGCGTCAAAATACCCCCGAGCCAAAATACCCCTAAAATAAAAGTGAGTGCTGCACTTTCTCTGCTGTATGGAAAAAAAATCTCTGACAATACAGCAGCGTCAAGTGACGTCATATTGGCTACGAGACACCATTTGGAGGTAATAGCTACAAGGTGCACTAGATTTAAATGTAAGGGAAAACAACGGTACTTCTAGTCAAGACAGTGCTTTGAGAGCGGATTTTTTAGGCTTAAACGAACGCTGTTTTCTCCAACAACGAAAATCGCGCTTTATAGGCTTAAGAAATCCATTCTAATAGCATTGGCTTCAATAAGACGATCTTCCTTTCTCCCTCCAGTGCTCCTTGCAGCTAACCCAGTTACTGGCTCCACCATGGAGTTATACCACAGCCACCTACAGTAAAGGCCGTATCATCTTTGCCTCCAACAATGCTCCGCAAAACGCGAATCAAACAACGACGCGGCAAGTTTGCCAAGTGGCGTCATCTGTTGACAGAATTTGAAACCCTGGTCGGTTAGTTTGAAATATCGCCGCTTGGTGTAGAGATGGCAGCACCTAGCAAACGTGCGCCTCCTTCTATGTTAATGGTTGATTTTACTTGCCTAATTTGTCTTGATCTGATCCGACCTTTACTGTAGGTGGCTGTGGTTATACACAATAATACTACGTCGTGTCACTGCCCTATAGTATTGTTTAAGTTTCGTGTTGACGCTGGCTAATATTGTGCCCTACTGCATGTAAAAAGTCTGGAATGACAATTTTCCCTTCGTCAAACCACAAGCACAAGTTTCGTAGGCATTTCTGCGTCCGCAGATAAATTCGTTTTATGGTTTTGTCAGGGGGGGGGGGGCTTCCCTTTTTATCCTTCGTTATTCTAACGGCATAAACTGCTTGTTCAGCACGCATCCTTTTTATTAGCTTTTAAATTGTCGGATGGTTTCCTCCTATCAGACTATTAAAACGTTGGTTCCACCCCTCAAGTTGATTATTTGTACGGTCTGTGTTTTGAATAGTGGCGTCGTGTGTTCAGGTGATGCGGTATTGTTCTTCGATCTTTGGTAATTACGCAGAACACGTTTGCATATGATTTCAGTTGGCAAATCAGCATGAGGGTCAAGATTTTCGACAGCTTCAACGTAAAATAAACTTGGCCTTTTTTTTTAAAATTAATTTCTTTGAGCCTTAAGTCAGCCGAAGCAATTTAATGCTCATATGGCTAAACCGGCTCAATTTTGAACATTACCAGACTTTTTTGAGAGTATAAATATCTGGTAAAGGGAGGAGCCAAACCGGGGATTTGAACCGGGAAACCTCCGATCATCGTTGGGGCCGAAAGTATGAGTTCCATGATGGCGCTGCGACTGATGGTGAGGAGTGACAAGCCTGAGTTGAACGCGCACAACCGATAAGCTTATGCAAATTTAGGATTTGCATCCATTGTGTGATGCATCTTTTTTTACAGGAATTTTTGGTCGTGGATCACAATGGACGAGAAATTTTTTACCAGGGATTTTTTTACCGGACACGGTGCGCTATAACTGCCGGCTAAAAATAAAACTCCACTTTGAGGGCGCGTTTATGCAACAAGTCATTCTCGCTCGCCGAATGCTATTTGCTAGTCAGCCGTTATTTATTTATGAATAGTTTTCCGTTGCTACTAAATGAATGCGGTAATAGATAACAAATTGTATGTATTATAAATAACAACACGGATAAAGAACAAAGTGCTACAGTAATTTTAAACACTTGCTACAAGATTGTTGTCATTTCACGCTATTTCCAAAATCCTTAAATTTTTGGGAAGTGAATTGTGGTTAGACAGTTTGACTTGGCCCACAGTTTTACGGTTTGATATAACCATTAGTGAGATAGATTGGTATCTATCTCACTCACGATATTATTTAAATAGTTATTTTTTAAGCAGTTAGTATTCTTCGTAACTATTATAAATATCTATTTATAATTATCGTTTAGGCCAGTGTTTCTCAAACTGTGGGTCGCGACCCCAGTGGGGTCGTGAAGAAGTAATCCTGGGGTCGGGATTAGGTTCTCATTCCAGTAACTAAAAAGTTGGAGTTGAGGAGTGATTCGTCGTTGTTTTCTTTTTCGAGAAGTTGTTACCTAAGATGAATTTGAAGCATCGAGCGCCTAGTTACAAAACTATCCATTTTTATCAGCATCCAAACACTGCCCACCTATGTGCTGGTGTATGGAAAGTTTGTGTGATCTCTGGACTGGAGCGTTTGGAAATTTAAATTGAGAAAGCAATACTTTTTCACTCATTTCACTCAACATTGTAACTTCAGTTCAAATCAAAGGAACTGTACGAATTCTGGGCTTCGGTACAAACAGAGTGTAATGATTTATCACGACGTGCCATTAAAGCATTTGTTCCCTATTTGCCTCTTCTTACCCATGTGAATCGGGCTTTCCTATTTAGTGGGACTGAAAACAAATGTTAGTAACCGACAGAGGGCTGTGGAGAATGACCTAAGATTAAAATTAACAAATATTGTGCCAAATTCGGAGCAGTTGCGCTCAGAAAAACAAGCACATTGCTCAGACAAAAAAAATTTAGTAAACTTTTTAGTAAAGCATTAAATTTGTATTTAAATGGAAATCGTGGTTTTTTTTTTGGGGGGGGGGGGGGTTATTCGCTTATTTGAGGGTCCTAATATCAAGTTACAGCGATGAAAATAGGCCTATTCGAAGCGAAATTTGATTATCTTTCGTTTGGTCCTACTCCCATCTTTGTAGGTGCTTTGGTTCCAGAGGAGTAGAGGTACAAACACACACGCACGCACATCGTATGATTTTAATGATGTAGATGATGTGCGTGTGTGTTTGTTGGTGTGTTTGAGCATTGTCATAGTGGTGCTTTACATTTTATTACCAGGCCGAGACCTTGAAGGAAGGCCCCAGGCCTACTTAACACCATCCCTGAATAGTATTGTGAAGAAGGAAACACATGACCTTCCCTCCTATGAGGTCGTTACATCAAAGCGGTACGGTACACTAATATATAAACCCCCAGAATTAGTACAGGAGGAACAATACCCCAGGACCCACCTATGGCAAGCCATTCCGACTTTTATTCCAGAATTAGAGATATCTCTAATTCAATTACAGATATCTGTAATCCATTTACAGATATCTGCAATTCAATTACAGATATCTTTAAATACCGCGAATTGCAGATATCTTTAAATGAATTACAGATATCTTTAAATGAATTGCAGATATCCTTAAATGAATTACAGATATCTGTAATTGAATTAGAGATCTCTGTAATTGAATTAGAGATATCTATAAATGGTGCGTATTTACAGATATCTTTAAATGAATTAGAGATATCTGTAATTCAATTACAGATATCTGTAATTCATTTAAAGATATCTGTAATTCAATTACAGATATCTCTAATTCAATTACAGATATCTGCAAATGTTTTTTGATATCTTTAAAGAATTACAGATATCTTTAAAAGAATTGCAGATATCTTCAATTAAATTAAAGATATCTGTAATTCTGTAATAAAAGACGGAATGGCTTGCCATACCCACCAGCTTATCCGTCTATCCAGTTGCTGAGATAAATACATGCTGTGAGGAGAAAGTCTATGGACCCTTGGCAGAGTGAAAGGTCGACCATAGCCAGACCACAGAATACTGAGCGAAGTAGTTAGTGATTATTAATATGAATTATGGAATTTCCATATGAGCGTATCAAAGTGCATTATCCAATCCATCCCAACGAATACCAAATCAACACGTTCCTTTTGGTGTAACTAAACTTAAGAGTAACTGGCGAGATATATGATGTATTAGGGATGCTTTGTATCCCTGTTGTGTGTACGTATCCATACTTGTTGGGTTATTAGCTAATGAATATCGACAATGACGAGTGTGATTTATAAGGCGTTAAATGCAAAGTCCTAGATTTGGATGGGCATGTATAAAGTGTCGTTAACTTTGGCTCAAGTGTTGTTAACGTAAATAAACCTGCGGAGTGAGGAAAAGGACTCTCAGTCTCATTTTTCCTTTATTAATTGGTTTTATTAACGTGTTTAATTCATAATTAAGTTCTGACAAAGGTATATGCAATTGTGATTCCAAAGGAAATACATCCCTATTACATCCCTATTACATCTCTACATTGGCTTACCCTGATCTCGCTAACCTGAAATTATTCGCAGTTGCCGGGTCTACTCCACGTATACACAAAACTTCCCCTTAACTATAACGGCTAAATAATAGGTCTAATTAAACCTCGTCGTCCTGCAACCAGCACAGACCCCGAATTTACGATCCTGATTTATACGTAGCCTAATTTTATGACATAAGTGGATAGGTTTCCTGCACCACCGGAAGCATCTCAATAATACCAATACATGACGCATTAGTTTCAACGTAAATGAAGCTGTTTGCCGTAAACCCATTTTCAACGTTCAATATATTATATGTGAAAAAAAATATAATGAAGACTAATGACGGTGCATAAGAAATGGTGGGGCAATTTTCCCACACGGTAAATCATGTCATCAAGATCGCGACCTTCACCTACTGCGTGTCCACGAGCGGGTGTTGCACACCCTGTTGCACTCACCCTCCCCTCCCTTCCCTCAACGATTGGTCACTCGGCGGTCACAACATTACAGTTATTGATCCACCGGCCGGCAAATAGCCGTGAAAACGGACACTAGACTGTCAGTTCGACGGACGTGAGTAGGCGAAGCTAATAAGCCGCAGTCACGAACAAGAAACGAAGAAAGAAACCATGTCTTTACAATATGATCTACTTTGATCCTGGGGGCTATAGTTAGCTGCACCTGCAATGACACAAAATGCAGAAAACAAGGAGAAAATTCCCGATGTTTTTAGCGTTTTTCTGCCGAAGCTGACGCCTGTTGCGCAACACACACGTGGATCACAGGTGAGTCAAACTGCAATTATTCAATTGTGTAAACTAAACTCGGGCATAAAACGAACAACCACAGAGCCAAAATCCGTTTCTTTACACGTAGGCAGATTAGAGAGCGCCGTGATGCGATGTTATGTTGTTTTTTTTACCGTTTGCAAGATTATTCTTAAAAAGAATACCGTAGCAAACACGCATGGCGATAAAAAACAAAAAAAACCCGTCAAGTTTCATTAAGTCACCCGTCAATATTCAGTGATAACATTACTGTTCGGATAAAATATGTGTGAGCATGACGATCACTATAGAGTAAGACACTTGTGTCTTTTACAGATAGCGCAGTTTGGCTGTTTTCAGGCATCTGAGGAAAATAATGCGACAGTAAAAGCTGAAACTTAGTCTGACAACATAAAATTGACTATAGTGACACAGCTCAAAGTTTTCCTGTTGAAAAAAAGGTGTGAATAACGTTGATATTGGCCTAATTACTGGCCATAGCTAGCTAATTTCACGAATTCATCCATTCATGCATAAAGCCGAAATTTTGCAGACAGCTATTATAGTGAATCTAGGAAAAAAAAGCCGAGGAAAAAAAAGCCGCGGAAAAAAAAGCCTGGAAAAAAAAGCTGATGGAAAAAAAAGCCCCGGAAAAAAAAGCCCCGGAAAAAAAAGCTGATGGAAAAAAAAGCCGCGGAAAAAAAAGGCCGTGGAAAAAAAAAGCTGATGGAAAAAAAGGCCGATGGAAAAAAAAGCCGTGGATAAAAAAGCCGTGGAAAAAAAAGCCGATGGAAGAAAGAACGCGATAAAATCCTGGTTCAAAATTTACAAAAATACTACCTAAATGTAGTTACGTGTGTATTAATCATTCATTAGCTGCATGTTGCTCGATCAAGGTCACCTTTGGAATCCCGAAAAGGAAAAGAAGTCACAAGTTTTCTCCCAACTTCCTTAACAGGGGAGGTGGTGGGGGAAAGGGTCGTCCTCAGTTTGGTCGTGT
>JAHWFP010034106.1:35931-50306 GCA_023313725.1 Lithobius niger | reverse complement strand
CCCCCCCCCCTCCCCTCCTATCCAAATTATGGCGGAAACTCGTCATTTCATGATTTATCCTTTAACGATTGAAGGTCACCCGACCAAAGTGAGGACGACCCTTTCCCCCACAACCTCCCCAGTTAAGGAATTTGGCAGGAAACTTGTGATTTCTTTTCCTTTCGGGTTTCCAAAGGTGACCTTGATCGAGCAACATGCAGCTAATGAATGATTAATACACACGTTAAGCGCATTTAGGTAGTTTCGTTGTAAATTTTCAACTACATTTTTTCGCGTTTTTTTTTTTACTATCGGCCTTTTTTTCCGCGGCTTTTTTTTCCACGGCTTTTTTTTCCATCGGCCTTTTTTTCCATCAGCTTTTTTTTCCGCGGCTTTTTTTTCCTGGGCTTTTTTTTCCATCGGCTTTTTTTTCCATCAGCTTTTTTTTCCGCGGCTTTTTTTTCCAAGGCTTTTTTTTCCATCAGCTTTTTTTTCCAGGCTTTTTTTTCCGCGGCATTTTTTTCCCAGGCTTTTTTTTCCGGTCACGATTATAGTTTAGGCCGGGTTTACGCAACAACTCACCTTTGCATTCTCGCAGCTAGAAGCTAGAAATTATCTGAAAATCCAACATGGCGGTGGTTTTAGTCATTTCGCATCGCAACGAAAACGTTGAATAATACGAGTTCGGAAGCGACTGAGAAAATTTCGTCAGGAGGAATTCTTTACCTTACTGTCACGGATTATCCGACATAAAACATTTACTCAAACGACGTCTGATTTAGCTAATTCAGGTAGCGTTGTTACCATGGCAACGACAACTTTGCCATTGTGATTAAATTCTAGCTGCGAGAATGCAAAGGCGAATCGTTGCGTAAATCCGCCCTTAAGCATGGAACGTGCCTTTTGCTGGTTTGGGGGTTAGGATAAACATAAATGCAAAGTTACTAATCAATCTCAATACTATTTTAATGAGGGCAGAAGTACAGCATTTTGTTGTTGTTGCTTTATTACGGAAGCCAGACCCTACAAAACACCAAACGAGTTCGTTTTTGTTTTCATTTAACGAGTGAAGTCTTAAATCCGTATTCCAGAAATCCACTCAAGTGTGAGTGTGAGAGAGAAAATGTGAGTGTAAATATCTAAGGTACGGGTCAACAATTTTAGTACAGCCACAAAAGCGAATGTGAGTGTAATTACAACTGAGGGTATAAAATTTCTATAGATGCGCTTTGGCCCTTACACTCACCCGTAGGCCGACTTGACCCTTGAGTGGATTTATAGAATACGACGAGTGTTTCTCGAGAAGTCCACCGAGTCGCAATATTTAGCAGTTGGAAAAGCAACAATTTTTCATTCGTACTGATGTTGTCATGTTGTGTACGTCTTCGTGTTCATTGTTGTGATTTAATTGTTGTATTATTAAAGTGTTGTTGTTGCCCTAGGAAGGTTCGTAAAGTTCTGGGGTTTTGTAGGGCGAGCAGTAGAGTCAGAGATTTTGTCACTTGACCCCAGCAGGCCAGCTTTGGTTTGCTTGCTCTCCTCTGTTGTGAAGGTTGTTGGGCAATGTAGAGCTCCAGGACTCGTCTGGGCTATAGTTGGGCTATTGGTTGTAGTAGTGTGGTAATGTAGACGGTGATGGGTCGTTAGAAGGGTAAGCTAGTATTAAGTTGTATTAAGTAGCACAGGGAGCATAGCGTTGAGGCTTGTATTCTCTCATAATAAAATTGAATTGAACTGTTGTTGTTGTTGTTTGTTTTTTTGGGAGACGAACTCAAACTCGGTTATATTATTGAAGTGTTGTCGACGAGCACTTTCATAAACTCATCGAACAACTCAGCGCTGAAGCCTCGTTTCATCAGCTACAATGAGGTGGGGTATCAGGGCTGAGTTTTTCGATGAGTTTATGAAAGTGGCCATTGTTTAATTATGGGTCCTCAGTGGACTTCCTAATGATCTGAAGCTTTTATTGGGTGTGTCACCGCATTCCATAGAGAAAGGTACTGGGCGGCTGAAAGCAGTGGCAGCATTCTGTGAGGCATCGGGAAGGTTCACCTATTTAATAGAGTGATGGTGGTAACGTTTGTGCTTATTTGGTTACTAGAATCTCCAGGCCAACTATGCTGGCTGTTCCATAAAACAACCCCATCCCTCCCCTCCTCATGTTGCCAACGGTGCATCAAACACTACCCGTGCCCTCAATTATTTTTGGCTGGCTATAAAACACTGATTGAGTGAGCGAACCCGTCTGTGTAGTTTTGCACGTTTTGAATATCCGATTTTCACTAATCCTTTAATTTTAATCGTCTAGCATCGTTTAAACAGTTCTTTGTCGCTGGCTAATATTATGGTGTGGTAAATTAAGTTTCATTGCTACAGAGATATTATTGTTGCTGGCCACTTTGCAACGTAGCCGAAGGGCCAAAGGGCCTTAGGGCTTCGGGCAGATGACCAGGAGTGGTTAACGCTCGTTAAACCCTTTAAACCCTTTGCAACGTAGCAATGATGAGCCTCGTGCACCGCTGGTTTAAAGTAACTGTTGATGTTTAAAGCAATTGTTGGTTACACGGGACATGGAACTTAGGGACCAGGGCTTTTAAGGTGTACATTTCGGCTGTTGGTGATTAATTCGTAGGATAATGGATGGCCTGTACTGGTGACCTGTATATATAGGTTAGGGCTCCGAATAATTAACAGCTAAGCAGCAATACAACAATGAGCAACATGCTTGAGATACAACAATGAGCACGAAGACGTACGTATGCAGCACGACAACACACCAGTACGAATGAGGAATTGTTGCTTTTCCAACTGCTGAAAAATGCGAGTCTGTGGACTTGTCGGCAAAGGGTAAGACACACGTAAACTTACTAATGGGAACTTAAAGCCAAAAGAAAAGAACAAGGACCGTAAAACTGGATTTTCGGTTATCAGCTCGTAATTGCTAGAAAAAAGAAAAATGAGCTTATCAATTTGGACCAAATAGATGTGATATCTCCCCAAAATACAACTTGTGAAGAATGCTCGCTAAGTTTATCGGACATTTGAAGTCGAGATATCAAACGCCAAGCTCTTTCGCCAAGTTAATCTCACTACTAAGAGTAAAAATAAACGTTAAATGAAAATAAAAACGAACATTTTTTTATGTTTAAGGTAAGGTTTAACAGATTCGAAGTCAAAACATCAAAGCAGCACAAATAAGCTATCCTGTAGGGTTTCAGACACCACAATGTTCCTGAAGGTTTAACGCCACGTGACACTTTACTGCTGTCCTCAACCAGTGCAACCACGAAAAAAGAATAAAATAACACTGCAAATATTTACTAGGGCCGTCGTCATTTTTGCTGTCGACATATTGGAGCGGGCTCCGCTTTCTTTGCTGTTTGGATGTTTGACTGTGTTGGCTGGATTTTATATACCGATCCCGATTTCTGTCGATATTGCAAATGTCGGTAAGGAATAATTACGTGAGGCATTCTGAATCGGTAACGGGATAGGCCAAGCCTTAAAAATTATGATTTTAGTTGCTTACAGTTGCCAGACGAGAATTCAACAATCAACAACAACAATAAATCTTTCAACAATCAATCGACAATTAGAAACGGCTTCGCCGTCTCGTTGTTGTTTGGATTTTGGCTCTTGCTATTGGTCCATTTTGTCACCCTGATGGTTCCTCAACCCATGTCCGATTCTGGACTTTTCTTGTGATCAACCTTGTCCGGACTCCCGTCCTACTGCATGCAAAGTTTGGTTTGGATAGTCCTTGTGGTTTTCGCGTGATGCGCGGTCTAAGATTACATTGGAGAGTCTTCATAGCGGAGCTACATTCCAAATAAAAGGGAAACATACATGTATTCAATGTACTATTACGTCAGTTTTTGATACACTGAAGAGTAAATTATTCTTGCTTTCAAATATTTTTACGCCTAAACGTTGAAATGATAATATAAAACAGTTTTAGTTTCATAGTGCTTAGGATATTGACTAATATATTTCTTATATTAGTCAAATTCAAAACCATGTAGATTGGAATTGATGATACATGGCGGTTATTATTAAACTGTCTTTCATTGATGCTGTTAAGCCAAGTCATCGACACCTATCATTAGCTTACCTACCTAAAGAACATTTGAAGCACTTAGGTTTGGTGGTTGCAATGGTTGAGGACAGCAGTACGGTTTCACGTGGAGTTAACACTTTTGAAACATTGTGGTATCTGAACCTTACAGGAAAGCTTATTTGTGTTCCTTTTCTGTATTTACTTCGTATAAGTAAAGCCTTACCCTAAACATCAAACGAGTTTGTTTTTGATTTCGAGTTCGTAATACTTTGGCGTACCAAGTTGGTCTTGAGTACTCCTTGCAAACTCACTGAATTTCGTTCAATCTTTCTCGCTCATTCAGTGCAAGTCCTTTTGTTTGAAATTGGTTTGTCTGCAGCTCTCTTTCATCGCCTTACGCCTTTATTCGTGTTATTACATGACGGCAAGCCAAACGGGCAATGGACATTCGGCTTTGACGTGGGAGGGTGACGTCAAAACACTATATTAGCACGGCCGGCAAACAGTGCATATTAGAGTTCGCTTGCGCACGAGAATTTTCAAAAACTGGACAGGCTGAATGTATTTATTAATGGGTTTTAGCCCAAAGCCATGCATCCCAAACAAAACTAAAACTAATACAACTAACATGAAATACACCCACATAACTCACTGAACAGAACAACTAATGGAGCAGTACTATCAAAATGCTACTTAATCCTGAGACACTTCCAAGAATACCCAGTTGTTTACAAAACCGCGCAATGGCACATAAACATTTTACTCTGTCCCTGGAATTTTGCATTGGCAAAAATACGATGCAACAAAAAAATACAAAAAAAAAGTGATATCAGAAACACAGCCCACAAGGGTGAAAGAACCTGCCATGTTTCAGCCAGTCAAAGTAGTGATATCAGAACAAAAATGGCTGCCGCCAAGTTGCTACATGATGTACAACCAACCGAAAAGTGTTCCCCTTAGAAAGTAGTGATATCACCCCCCGCCAACAAACAACCGTCAAGCTAATCCGACCGACTATTACTTCAGACGTTAAATGAAAAACTTGACCGTTGCTACCGATTGTAACAATGGTCACGTTTTTCATTTAACCTTTGATCTTATGGTCGATGGGATTACATTGGCGGTTGTTGGTTGGCGGGGAAGTTATCATCCTTTCTAAGGGGAACACTTTTCGGTTGGTTGTATACCATGCAGCAACTTGGTTGCAGCCATTTTTGTTCTGACATCGGTACTATGATTGGCTGAAACATGGCGGGTTCTTTCACCCTTGTGGGTTTGTTTCTGATTTAGACAGGGTCGGACTGGGCCGTGTGCCCGTATGCCAATGGCAGATGCTCACTTGAGAATAGGCTCCCTGGCGCCCTACGCTTTTTTTTTATATTAACATATTTTTAATGTTAGCTTTTCTTTATTTTTCTTAATATTAGTTGAGAAAGGTGGAGGGGAACACAACGGAAAGGACGTAACTAAAACGTTAATATTGTAACACACATCAGATCACTCGAACCGAGAAGATACAATCAAAACACCAGATGACGAAACATTCGTCCAACTCGAAACTATCGCTTCTTTGGTTAACTTTGCCATTCGAACTTGTTAGTACAGTTTTTTTTATCGTAATGATGAACCTAAAAAAAAACTAATTGTTTTCTGAAATTATTTTGCTTAGGTTTTTTTTTTTCAAGTTAAGGTGCTGTGTATCATTAGTTAAGGTAATAAGGTAGCGTGCTAAATGTTGAATGTTCCTGATACGGTGGCCTTAATTTGCAAGACATATATTACAAACAAAAACGTCAAGTGAGCCGTAAAAAAAGAGGGATATATGATTGAATTTTCACTTGTTAAAATGTAGACGGATAAAAATTGATGATTTTTAATTGAAATAATAAAATGTACAATTGAGAAATTTCCATCTGTTTAGGTGCTGTTGTGCTTTACGTTTTCATTGGTAAAGCACAACAGCACCTAAACAGATGGAATTTTCTCAATTGTACATTTTATTATTTCAATAAAAAATCATCAATTTTTATCCGTGGTCATTTTAACAAGTGAAAATTCAATCATATATCCCCCTTTTTTACGGCTCACTTGACGTTTTTGTTTGTAATCCGTGTACCTCTTTTACGGCTATGGCGTCACGCTAAAAAAGGTTTATGCATGTAGTCGATTGTTGCTGGCCACTTTGAAACAATTCAACTCATCTCTGAAAGCCTGCATCTGCGAAATAAATACGACCTCGAAATTCACAACGCAGCTTAGTTTGGTTTAAAAATATATATCTGCTGTTCTGATTCTTTCGAAGGGTTTTAGCAAGCGTTAACCGCACCCGGTGATCTGCCCGACGAAGCCCTAAGGCCCTATGTCTGCAACACCCGAAATGGATTCTCAGGAGGTCACCCACCCACGTACCAATCGGGGCCAATGCTGCTTAACTTCGGTGATCTGACGAGAACCGGTGTTTCCAGCACTGCAAGGCCGCAGGCCGCTGAGTGTTTCATTTTACCGTTCAACAATCAACTTTTTAGAAAAGACATAACACGTGGGCGAAGAATGAATCTGGAGTTTGCTGAGTGGCATTGTTCCCTAAATACAATGGTTAAAACTATGTAAAACAATCAAAATGATCGGTTTAGGGTCCCGTAACTCCGGAATAGATGGACCAATTGAAAAAGTGGTCCCTGTAATGTTGAAGCCCAGGGAAATTTCTGGCTCAGATCATGTTTCAGATTTTAGGTAGGTGCAGTAGTTTTTCCTGAAACCGTGTCAGCCAAGAACAAGAACCAGAACAAGAACAACAACAAGTGACCGTTTTCAAATTTACGTGTGGTTCCCTATACGTTTACTCTTGCACGGAATTGCGTAAAAGTTGGTGTAAAGTTTGGAAAAATTGCTATCTACTATCTGGCCAAGTTTGGTCGAAATATATTGAATAGAAACGGAGAAATTAATAGTTTTAGTTTTGCTAAACAAAACAAAAACTAGAGACAAACTGATTAGACAAAGTATCGGGCACACTTTCTCTCCTTCCGGTCCATACAATTGCACCCATTAGGGTTCGTCCATTTGCAATGAAATTTGTAATGAATTTGTCCAATAAAGTGTATTCATCTTGAAAAATAAGTTCACTGCATCAGCGCTGATAGCCAAACAATTTAAAGCCTCAATTCCGGGCGGGGGGGGGGGGGGGGGGAAGGAGCGAAGGCCCCCCCCCCCCCCCCCCCCGGTGCACTTTTTTGACTATCAGGCAGATGCAAAATACTGACCCAGTCCGACCCTGGATTTAGAATACTCATTAGTCGACCGTTCATTATGGTGACGTACGCTTCAGTACTTGTCATTCATTCATTTATTTCCCAGAAGCCGTGGTCCTAAACCGTACGCTCCTAAGTACAAATGCTAAAAATAAACCAACGAAATCAACACAAACACAAACCACAACCACAAATCTCAACCACAAATCCCCGCTACAAATCCATACCACGAAAATCAACCACAAATCCCTGTATCACTGTACCACTGAAACACTGACCACTATTGCCACTTGCTATCTGAGCCACTGTGACGCACTGCTCCTTGAATAGGTTATCACCATCCACTGCGACACACAGCACACCAAACACGACACAAGTTCACACGGACACATGGGGTGGGTGGAAACTACTGGAGCAAAGGTCCAACCGGGCCCCGCATTCTGTCTCCACCTCCCTTCTCCTGTTAGGCCTTAGTCTATGAACGCACTTCTTTTGCAATTAAAACACACCACAGTTTTACCTGGTCACACCGTTCGATCTCTAGGTGGGACCGCTGCACACCCGCTGCAAAGAAAATACAAGGCCAAGGCGGGAATCATACCAGCAAATGCTAGACCGCTACTCCTGTTACTTGTCAAAAAAAGGGTTAAAGGGTTTAACGGGCGTTAACCACTCTGCCCGAAGCCCTAAGGCCCTATTTCTGTTACTTGTTAAAGGGTTAAAAGGGTTAAAGGGTTTAACGAGCGTTAACCACTCCTGGTCATCTGCCCGAAGCCCTAAGGCCCTATGTCTGCAACAGCCAGATTCCCAGGCGGTCACCTACCTAAGTAACAATCCAGCCCAATGCTGCTTAACTTCGGGGATCTGACGAGAACCGGTGTTTCCAGCACTGCAAGGCCGCAGACCTTGTCACTGTTACTTGTCATTCCCTATCTCAACACTGCTGTGTAATTGACGGAATATTGTTGTTGTGCTACGACAATGACAGAATGTCGTAGAAGATTTTTGATTGTTGAAAAAAATCGCGCGCTTTAAATACGGAGTGCAGTGTTGTTTTGTTTCCCAATGGGGATGTCAACTTTCCCAAGATGGGGTTGACAATTTAGTCCCACAATCTTTTGCGTTATTAAATCAAAATTTGTTGTATATAAAATGGACAAACTGAGAAGTTTAAAACGAAACCACTCAAGAGAAGACATTGAAGTAAGAGATGACCAGTTTATGGAAGTGGGTTGCCCTCCCCCGAAGAGGCGCAAATTGATGGCAGAGGAGCATGAAATCAACAACGATGTTCAAAGCTGCAGTCAGTGGCCAGATGGTGAGATTTCAATAAATTCTATAGGGAGAGTTGTACCTAATCACATGTTCAGCTTCTTGTGCGTCAAAGACAGAATTTTGGATCTATTCTGCAACAGTTGGCAGGACGTTGGCCAGAATATATCTTGGAACTGGCCGAAGAAGCTGATCTTAGGAATAAGTAATGGAAGCAGACAGGTAGGATTCGCAGGGGATGACGTGGATACATTTGATGAAATGAGCTGCTGTCCATCAAAGACACAAAGGTTGACCACTAGCAGCCAAGAGAACCTCGAAGAACTCCTCACTGTTTCTTCGTCTTATTGCCAGTTCTATGACGTTGCTCCTATAAATTGTTTGCCGACGGAGGTGCTTGATCATATATTCGGCTTCTTGGGTGTAAGA
This sequence comes from Lithobius niger, assembly GCA_023313725.1. Lineage (NCBI taxonomy): Eukaryota > Metazoa > Arthropoda > Chilopoda > Lithobiomorpha > Lithobiidae > Lithobius > Lithobius niger. The sequence continues at coordinate 41,318 of JAHWFP010034106.1, read as the reverse complement.
GATAGAATTAGAATTGAGCTGGTTTGCAAGCGGTGGCAAGCCATTGGACAAAATGTGCCGTGGCAGTGGCCAAAAGAGTTGGTCTTCAAAGTTGGTAAGCGAAGCATGCTTCGGGATTTGGTGAGTGAACTATTCGAATTGGTCAATGATCGCCTGAGTCCGACACTGTTTGCACGCTGCAGAAGTTTGATAAAATTAACTGTGGATCAAACGAATTGTGGATCTTGGTGTTCGTCGACTGTTCTGTACAATGCTGGACAATACTGTCAGAATCTTACAGAACTTACATTAATGAACGTTTCTCTGATTGACATGACGTGTTTAAAAGCACTACTGCAACGATGCAAGAAATTGAAAATTATAAATGCGAACTTTTTGCCCATTTTCAAACTACGCACCTTCAGTATCATGTTTGAGAAAGACGTTCTTAGAATCGTCAAAGATTGCCCAGCATTGGAGACATTGCACATTTCGTCGCGCATTAATTTTGCAACAGGACGCTGCTTCGATGTAATGAGCAGAAACCTGAATGTTCTCTGGTTAGCTAACTGCAGAGATCTGGAGGCCATTGCCTTGGAACACTTAATGAGTCGCTGCGAATATATCGAGGACCTGCGCCTATCGGATTGTTGTAGACTAAATCAGCCAGTGTTGGAACAGGTCCTAAATCATTACAAAGACACTTTAAAGATACTACACTTGGACAGGTGGGAACAGGAAGTCAGATGGAGTCAGGTCATCCCTGTTCTGAAAAAATTGGAAGATTTGTCGCTGTGTGGCTGTTACGAGGTAGACGATGACTTCTGCAGTAATCTAGCAAGGAACTGCCAAAAGGTAAAAGTTTTAAGAGTTGGAGACACGGATATCTCAGATGCTGGGTTACTGGCATTATCAAGACTGCCCAGTTTAACTGATCTGGACATCGAGTCTTTATCTCTTTCTGGGTCAGGAATCATCGTATTGGCTTCAAAGGCGCGCTTGGAAAGACTTTACGCCAGCAATGTCGAAGATTTAAGTAATGCTGATGAGTGTTTTGGTGAACTGGCGCAGCTTTGCCCGAATCTGAAGATTCTGGATGTCAGCAATGTTGACACTGTTTCTAAGAAGTTGGTGCGAATTTTCTGCGATGCGCTTACCAGTGGTGTACTGAAAGGCGGAGTCAAATTGGGTGTCAAAAATACGTCAGTGACTGAAGATGCCGTAGCCGTGACGTGCGATGGTTTGGAACTGGTCTTTAGTGACATTGATTCCTTGTACATGGCAAGCGATTTGAAGGAAAAAAAAGAGGAATTCTATGTTGTTGATCCCAAATACGAATACACAATTCAAGCTTACTGATAGCTTCTAAGCGACGGTTGCCATCTAGAAGGGACACATCATATCCCACAAACGTTACAGAAATACATCTTAAAAGTACACTTGAAATACAAAAATGCAATCCAATTTTCTGGAAGAAATTCATTGCGGTAGTAAGCAATTCAAAAATAAGGTACTAATATTCGTAAATTGATACATTTTAACTTACAGACGAAAAATGTTATAGATTTGCTTTGCAAAACACCAATTTGTCATACAACAAAAAATAATTTGTGCAGTGAAAACATTTCGTACTTCGAAGAAAATTTTGGAAGAAAACTGCGCACGGTTGTGTAATCTAGCAAAATTTACGAATGAGGAAGTTCCAAGAGTTAAAAAAATAATTAATAAGTTATAGTTTCGTTGTGAAAAGAGCTAGGTCATTACAACTGAACAAAAGTGCTGCAAAGTTCCTGTACATAACAATTTTCATACCATAAAAAGTCCATGAAACGAAATTCTTATCACAAATGTTCAAAGACAACGTCGGACTGGATATCATTTTTTTTTCATGTCGCATAATTATGCTTATTTTAGTGGTGCCGAAGCTACAGTTGAAATTTTTGCTACGTGGGACTAAATGTATTTCCATTTAATAGCTAATGACCAAAAGAGTCAAGTGACATTCTCACTATCGGAAATTTGTAATATTTGAACTTACAGTTTTGAGGCTGGCTGCTTGTGTATGATTTGCAGATCTAACTAATTACTTTTTTTTCTTTATTCAATTTTTTTGATTACATTTGATTGCATTTGATGTAGCTGCAATAAATTTTGGTACATTTAGGAACTTAAGTTTATGGCTTAAAATTTGGGAGATGTAGGTTCTGAAACTGAGAAACCAACTGAGGAAAGAAGATAACTGTGAAAAACATTTGAGAATCAATTAAGAAAAAAATTTGCATAACTGAAGTAAAAAATAAAATTAAAAAGCCAAAATACATCAATCAGTATCATTAAAAAATAAGTACAACAAAGAATGAACATAACTGAGAAAATTTTATTTCACAATGAAATTTTAGACCTTGGTATATGCTATGGAATTAAAGCATCGTGAATAAAAATAAAATATGAAAAACTGTGTTGCTTAGTTTCAACCATTGTTGGCTTTCTGTCCTGTTTGTCGGCTTGGTGAAAAAAATGTCGGTTCTAAACAAGTTTCACCAATAATCTCATTTTAGGTTAAATAATGGAAATACAGCTTCGTAAACCATGACCATTTCGTAATTCGTTATCTAGACACAAGCTAGTGTGTTTACGTGTAAACATGGACTCGAACTTTCAAAGTAAGCGATGTGACATTTTTAAGCTAGTGTGCCGCTGACAAGTACATTTTCAGCCCTACTTTTATGGTTTTCATTGTTTAAAAGTGTAGCTTCCAAATGAGTTTTCTTTCCCAACCTTGGGCAAATGTCCTGGCATTTCGGGACGAGCAGGGCCCTGAAGTGTCTTTTGCTCATGTCGATTGGGGCATGTCAAAGATACTGGGTGTTCCGCTTGGATTTATCCAGCTAAATTGTCGTTCTCATCGTCGTGGGCAGATAACCCAGTTTAGGTTCGTGCTCCCTAAAAACAATAAGTATGATAAATAAGTGAGCGAAAATGTCTGAATAAGTAAACAAGTAAACAGTTGATGCCCTGGCAGCGTTTATTCTTACAATAAGATGCAGCTCTCTTTTTAAAATATACGTGCACTCCTGGTTTTGAGCACACTCAATTTTCTGCAGTTGTGCAAACTATTGTCCATTTTTCTGGAGCATGTTATTGGTTTTTTCGTCTACATTGAAAGGTATTGCTTCAGGAGCTCTATTACCTACTCCCTGATCATCGCAGGGAGCCAAATAAAGGTTCATAATACGCCAGAACAGTTGCCATACAGAAGGAGGATGGCAGTCTGTCATACTACCCTAGCTGGCACCGACCAGATTAACTTTTTAAGGCAACTATAAGCTGAGCTCTGCCACTGCTTAAACACGACGACTACCAAGTACACCTCCAAGTACACCACCACCACCTTCATCCCTTTAGTTTTTTGAGTAAGTCTCTTTTACACAGTCGTTTCGGCCTTACGAACTTCACATACATTTGTAAAACAGCATACAACCAACCACAAATATATAGAGAGTAGGCTACAAGCAAATCCCCGCCAGTACAAATGCATGTTTTATCTTTAGGAACTAAGCGAAATCCTCGTTGTAAAGTGAAGGGGAAATTTCATTTCCTTTTTTTAGCGGAAGGAGCCCGTCGGAATAGAGGAAAAATGCTTGGTTAAGTACGTCAATAACAACTAGAAGAAGCCCGTCCTCTGGACGGGTGTAATGAAAGTGCGTTTTTTCCCCCGTTATGCGAATGTTCATACTTCATCAAAGTACGATTTTTTAATCAGTATTTTTCGCATACTGGCTGACAAACGCTGATTTTTATTCACTTCGCTCACTCAATCAGCATGTCTCCCTTACCGCCATAACACCTTCTTCCTCCTCGTCTTCTTGCCTGCAGTCACAGCATGGTGATGCCGAATTTCTATAACGTGGACTGTGAACAACTTCTTATTTCCAGTATGGCATCCTGTAATCCGTCTCACATGTGTATTTCCATGCTTCATCAAAATTAAGTTTCTTTAATCACAATTTTGCGCGTACTGGCTAACAAACGTTTGCTTCGCTCACTCAGACAGCGCATCTCCCTTACCACTGTAAACCCTTCGTCCCTCTTGCCTTCTTGCCTGCAGTGACAGCGTGGTGACGCCGAATTTCTATATTAACAACAGGCACTGTGAACGACTGCTTATTGCCAGTTTGGTATCCTCCTTCCCCCTCGTCTTTTTGTATTCTCATGTTTATTCGTGTTAAAATTGAAGAGGAAAAAATATCCGAAATGGCACTGTGAACGTTCGTAATAAACGTGTGGTTCTGCCTGTCATGTTGATGTCCATGCTTTATCAAAATTAAGGCACAAAATTGTGATTAAAGAAGCTTACTTTTGATAAAGCATGGACATACACATGAAAGGCAGAACCACACGTTTATTACGAACGTTCACAGTGCCATTTCGGATATTTTTTCCTCTACAGTTTTAACACGATTAAACATGAGAATACAAAAAGACAATGGGGAAAAAGGATGCCAAACTGGAAATAAGCAGTCGTTCACAGTGCCTGTTGTATAGAAATTCGGCGTCACCACGCTGTCACTGCAGGCAAGAAGGCAAGAGGGAAGAAGGGTTTAAAGTGGTAGGGAGATGCGCTGTTTGAGTGAGCGAAGCATTTTCATTTTCATTGTCATTTTCAACACGTTTGTTAGACACAAAATTGTGATTAAAGAAGCTAACAAACGTGTTGAAAATGAAAATGATTTTCTTTAATGCATACAATACAATTTGTGAACGCAGATAGATTGCCACGAAATCCCAGGGTGTTACGCATCCCAGGGTGTTACATACCCAGGAATCCCAGGACAGCACTGTCTAATTAACACATTACTTGCAAAATGAATTAATTTAAGGTTTAGCATAATACCCGGGGGTCCAGTCCCACAGACGAACAACTCCACCAACCAAGAGTTGTTGTTTGGTGCAAAAAAAAACGGATTTTTGATGGGGAAAGTTACTAATCTTTGTTTTAGGAACCTTCCCACACTCGGTGACGGCGGGAATCATGACCCCCCCCCCCCCCGGAAAAAAAAAAAAAAAAGAATTCAGCCCTCCCCTCCAGCCCCCCGACCCCAACAATCAGGTAACCACCAGAAAATAATAAAAAAATCTTGCAGGGTAAACTTCAAAAGTCAAATGCCGAAACTGAGCTTTGATTTTTTTAATTTTGTTTTATTTGTTTATTTATTTTTTATAGCAATTTTGCAAACGTGTAGCATAATGTGTTTTGTGTGTTTATGCGGCGTATTTTACAAAAAAAAATGAACTGCATTGAAGTTTATGCTACGTTCAGGATGATTTAACTGGAATAAAAATGTCTAATACACCAGCATTAAACAATTCAGTCCTTGGCCCATTTGTTCTCCAGATGTGTCCTCTGT
>JAHWFP010034106.1:7793-31377 GCA_023313725.1 Lithobius niger | reverse complement strand
TTGATTTCCTTTCCATTTTACACTCTTTGTCCCCCCCCCCCCCCCGTTACCGACGGAGACGGGTGTTGCGAATTAGGTAATAATTGGTTTGCAAATTGGTTGCAACTTTTTTCATGTCTGCCTGCGCCACCTAACCTCCCACCCCCAAGTTATTCTTTGTAATTGGCAACGTCGTTCAGTGTCATAAATCAATATTTTCTCTGGGAAGGGATACATTTTGCGTCCCCCCCCCCCCACCTTAAGCCCCATACTGAAAAACGTATGACCACTTCATTTTACTGTACAATTACTTGCTGTATGTAATGTATGGCTTCATAAAAAAAGTTAGAAAATAAGCGTATATACAAAGTTATTTCAAGGATTTATACGGCTCCCTCGATCGTCCCCCCCCCCACCCCATTATCTAGGCCAGTACGGTAGAGAAGTTCAGGGAGGTTGTTTGATTTTAGGGAGCACGAACTCAGCACGAATACCAAACTGCCCCACGACGATGAGAGGACTTTTGTGATAGATGTGGCAGTAATACAGAATAAATAAATAAAAGCTGTGATTGTTGAGGTCACCTGTTGATTAAATAATGGTTCGGCTGGAATTGTAATTATCCGTATTAATAATATTGTTGGCTAAAGCCTGCTGGGAAACACTTGTTTCTTAATCCACCGTTTGAGTGAGAAACGACGTAAATATCTTAAGGGCCCCACAAAAACAATACCGCTTAGCATCATGGTAGGTAGACGTAATACATTGCGCACCGCAACTCAATGAATTTGTAAAACTCTCACGCACATGCGCACAAAACTACACATAAAATCAGAAGCTCCAGTGACGTCATTTGGCGGGAAAAAAAGATAATGAGCTCGGGAATGACCAACCTTTCGTAATACTATCGTTCCACTCGACCTTGGTTTAGACCGTCTATTATATTAATCTGCGTTTTGTTATTAACCATCGTGATAATGCTATCACCACTTTAAGTTACGATATCTCGGTACACCACGCCATGTACATTGTGCAATAGTATTTAACTAAGGATAGTAAATATTTCTAGTAGCGCTAGAAATCTAGATTGTAGATTGCTACTCTGTTGTGGTTCAACGAACCGCCACCATTAGATTTCTGAAAATGAATTGTAAATTATTTCGATGAAATTCACTACATATATATTTATTCGAAAAAATTAGACATAGCCGAACCATTCAATTAAAAAAAAAAACGTAGCAATGTTGCGTTGTATGTTTGAGTGTACACTTGGCTGTTTTTTGATATCGTAGACGTTTAATGGTTGAATCTTCGACGATTAAAAGCTGACCTCTTCATGGTATTCATCTGTTCATTGTCTTCTTGGAGTTGACCTCCCATATTTAAAATTTGTTTCCTAAGTAACATGACACGTGGCCACAGTCTTAAACTGGTTACACAACCATCTAGGTTAAACTGTAGGCGACATTCTTTGCTGTAAGGGTGGCCCCTGCATGGAACTCCGTAAAAAAACGTTACTGTCACTGCGGGGGTCTGTTGGTATTGTCAGATGTTTGTAAACTTGGAGGATTTGACGCCTTTTTTGTATGGACCAACTCACTAATGCCCAACTTTGTTTCCTTTTTGCCCCCCCGCACTGTTGGTGAAATGTTTATTGGGTTTTTACGTAAATTAGACTGGCAGTAAGTGATACCAGTGATCCTGTTCTGACTTGTTTTGCTTTGCAAACAAAGGTTTTATTATTATCTACATAACTAAAATCATATGATGTGCGTGCGTGCGTGTTTGTACCTCTACTCCTGCGGAACCAAAGCCCCTACAAAGATGGGAGTAGGACCAAACGAAAGATAATTAAATTTCGCTTTTAATAGGCCTATTTTCATCGCTGTAACTTGATATTATCACCCTCAAATAAGCGAAAGAACCTGAAAAACTAACGTCAAAGTTTTTTTTAACCCTCTTCATGTTTGTTCATGACGTCATAATTTGTTCATGAAAACCTCCTCATGAAAACCAGAGATGATCTGGAAAAGAATGCACGGGCAACGTATTTTGCAACACACCACATATACATCCTAAAATTGGTTTTATACTAACTGACTTGATACAGGGAAAAATCAAAACAATTGATTTGGTTTTAAAACGCTGTCAAACATTCGTGTTTCTGTAGCACGGAGGTGGGTGGATTGAACGAGCAAAGCGAGCTATTTCCACGTAAAGTAAACCTTTTGAATGTGTGGCTCGCTTTGCTCTATCAACTTTCATCTCTCACCTTCCTAGGAGATTACATCTGACGTTCTGCAGATGTTTCTCCAAGTGAGGGATCATCAGAAAGTGAGGTGATAAGACGCCCATTGAAAAATCTGTACTGAGCAGGACGTAAAGAACAATATTCTTAAAATATGTGAAACAAGAAAACCCATATAAAGTGTATACTAACACAAATTACAAATGATGTGTGGTTCTTGGTGGTTACATTGATTCAGCCAAGTTTCTGAGGAAATGTTTGCGCTGATTGAGTGAGCGAAGCGAACGAAAATCAGCGTTTGTCATCAGAAACAGGGCTTTTCTGATAAATTGCTTGATCTTTTTCCATGACTCCTTGGACGTAAAAAAATAATATTGACCTTCTTCCGAGATAACGGATATCGTATACTATATACTCTTATAATTGGCTTGATTGTTTTTTCTGTGTTAGGTCTGTCTGTATCATAAGTGTTGCAGCAAGAAGTCTTCTCGAGGACAGCGAGACGACGCGGAATGAGCGAGCGAAGCGAGCGACTCCGCTAGTTATTACTAAACTTAGCCTGTTTTTTGCTAAGAATTTATTGTTTTTGGTTTAGGTTAGTGTCATCCCACACTCCCGTTTCCCGTTTGCATGAAACTGTAAGACTCGTGGGAAAACCCGGATTGTTTCATTTTTCTTGGTTGATAATACGGTTGCGTGTTTCTCGTGTTAAAATTGAAGAGAATAAACATGTCCGAACTGCCACTGTAAAACCTCCTTCCCTCTTGTCTTCTTACCTGCAATGACAGCGTGGTGCCATCGAATTTCTATAGCGGGCACTGTATAATACAAAAAATACTTAACAATAGACTACGCGTAACTTTTGAAAAATAAATTTAAACGATGTACAATTTACACAATGCATAATTTGAAATTCGTAGGAGACGATAATATGCAGTGACATTTGAAAGAGTGTAAAGTCAGCCTTTCAGGTTAGGCAAGAACCCCAGATTCAATCTTGGCCTCGTCCAACCCCTGAGTATTCATGAAGAGAATGGCCCCGGAAATGTGCTGGTGTTCATGTCAATGTGGCATGTAAAAGATCCTACGTATTTCCTAGAAAAATTGTCCCTCTCCGTCCCGAGATAACCTTAGCAGTTGAAAAGGACGTTAATTCGACTATTTCCTTTTTCCTTCTGTAATCGCTACACTGGTTTGAACGCAAATTCAACGTTTTTTGTACTAGTAGAGTCCTAAGATGGCCGTGTTTCGTTACTGCAAAGTCCAAGAAGTAAAAATTTTGGATGTAACTTGAATTACAGAATTCTGTACGGCGAATTTATTTCTTAGGTTTTTGTCTCTATTTTTTTTTTTTTCAATTATTGCTTTGAAAACCAAGTTGAGTCAGGTTAAGTTTGATGATTAGTTTTTTTTATTTGTTTTTTTATTAAAAAAATTCCTTTTGAGCCTTCCGTCAGCCGAAGCAATGTAATGCTCGTATGGCTGAACCCACCACCTTATCACCTTATCAGTGCAATCACCTTATCACCATGGGCAAACGTAAAAAGGCCACTTGACCAGTACAGGTGGCTTGAAATGTCTATATCATTGATACAGGTGACTGAAGACGATAAGAAAATAATACTGTAAAGCATCGATTATATGGCCAACTTCTATTCCTCTTTTATTAGGGAGATGACGTTATTGTTGTGAAAGACATTTAGGCGAAAAGTGTCAACTATTAATTTTCTAAAAACCGTCACCTTTCTTGCTGTTATCCGAACGTAGAACCATAACATTTCCTAAATTTTGTTTTTCTCAAACTCACTACACAAGCTGGAAGTTTCTTGTGGAAGTGTCGTTAGTTCTGCTGTATCTGTTGGCGACAGAATTGATTTTCGTGCGCGATTCTTTTGGAAAATACGAGCTAGTCTAGCAAACATGAAACGGAAATCCGAAAACCATTGTCCGTCCTTCTTTGTTTATTTTTATAATTCGTACGTTTCCGTAATGTGATTTCCTCATTGGTATCATAAATCAAATTCACTCACGTTTTGGGCATATTTATTATTATTTTTTTTTTTTATATTAACGTGATGTTGTGAGCGCCGTAATGCGCACAGCAATGTTAAGGCAACACAATAAGCCACTTCGGCTTAACAAAGTGAATTCAAAACCCATGAAAAAGACGAGGAACCGTAAAAATTTTGCACAATAGGCAGGCATGGAAAATAGAAGAAGAAAAAAACTTAAAAAAAATCAATTCCGGGTGGGTGTGAGTCTGTAAGGGACTGTGTCGTTAACTCGTTATTTTTCTGCGTAACCCTTCTGAATAAACCATTTATATTTGGTTTTAAATGTTCCACATACATAGGTCCTGGCAGGGGCAGACTGTGCAGAAATTTGGCACACAGGCCTAAACAAGTTAACCCTTTATAGCCTGGCGTCCCTTTAAAAGCACGGCTACTGAACGGCAAAAAACTAAAGCTCAACGCGCAACGCGAGCTTTGTGAGGGGTTCCCGGGTACCCCGAGTAAAGCGAGCAGCAACATCCCAATGGTCAGCGTCCTCGTCTGCAAACCATGTGAATGCCGAATCGAATCCCGCGTCCGACCCGACTTTAAAAAAAATATCCATTTTGGCATGGACATTAAAGGGTTAAATGCCCTCCCATACCAGTGTCGCAGCTAGCTTTTTCCAAGAAGGGGTGTAAGGACAAAATGTTGGGGCCCTCCTAAACAAGTAAACAATCTTAGGGGCAACGTGACTCCCAACCCCAACCAACTGACGTTTTTCTTACAAGGGCTCCCAACTGTTGCACCGTTTGCACCACCCCTAATTACGGCACTGACCCATACGGGAATTTCCTAAAATAGAAACACGTCTTCCAAAGCAGAAAATTTGTCGACCTTCTACGACTCATTGAATTGCAATGTAATTTTGGTTTTCACCCTAATTTGACCGGATGATTTGACCTTACTTAACTTAAAATAAGAGTAATGGATTGAACCTTCAACTCTTGTGGGTCCAAGGGTGAAGGGTCAGTTCAGGGGCATCGCAAAGGCAAAAAAAAAAAAAAAATTAGGAGTGGGGGAATTTCTGAGATGTGCCGACTTTCAGTAGTAATAGCCCTAGAGCTTTTGTGGATAATACGGCTACTGTTTTCGCACGAAGCCTGTAACCTGACATTAAAACTAACGAATGCTAATTATTTTGCAGTTATATCCCGAGCGCGTAGCGCGAGGGGTATAATTTCAAATTAATTAGCATGAGTTAGTTTTAGTCTGGTTACAGGCTGAGTGCGAAAACATTTTTAGCCGTATTATCCACAAAAGCTAGAGGGCTGTTTTATTGGAGTATATCCCAATTCAAAATAAGTAATACCAAAAGGACTAAACATTCTTTGTGTTTCATTAATATTTATAATATAATGCTACGTTTTATTTGCTTATCAGTCTCTCAGTTCATAAAATTATTTGTCTCCATCGAGAAGTTATAGGCGATGCTGCTGTCGGCGACTTTCTCCCGTTAAATCAAGGCCGACTGAGATAGTAGCTTTGCTCCACTCCTGAGGACTCCACAGCTACTATCTCAGTCGGCCTTGCGTTAAATACGCCGCACCAACAACGCATTGCTGAAATCCGTCGAGAGATGGCGCTGTGTGTGTTCCTGTACTAATTTTTAATCGTTTGCTAATAATTACCATGGGATCGAAAAACTAAAAGACTTGTACAGTAAAAATTAAAATTATTTATGCCAATAGATCGCCGAAGTAAAATTATAAGATACTAGCCTAAAAAATTATAAAGTGATGTTAAAATATGACAATCGTAACGAACATGTCGAGTTTTCTAGCTGGTATATATGCGAGTCAAAAGCCAGGGTCATTAACTAACAGTGGCGTCTGTTTTAAGCTTAGCTCGGTAAGTTGCGCATTCGCACAACGAAAAGGTACTGGTATAATCACCCCGATTATACCACGGTGTATAAGCGGGTGATTATACCAGACTAGGTCGATTATACCCCGCTCCTCTACCTTCCACCATGATAGTAAGCGGGATATACTCTCACAAATTCCCCCACCTCACTCCACTTGACGATGAAGTCCTGTTTCCCCAAATCCCATTTTGCCAAAAAGAAAGCAGATTAAAAGTTTTTGCCTAAAGGGCAAATCTCATTCCACCAAATCGCGTCACGCCAGCGTAATGTGACAAACGTTAGGTACACGAAATTTAATACCTTATTCCTATGTAATGGGGAATTAAACGGCAAACATTTAATAGCGAGCAAGCAGTGGCAGAATAAGAGCAATTGATTTATTACAGTATTAACCATTCAGTCAATGTTTAATACTGAATACTTAATGAATACTTATACTGAATACTAAATATTTAATAATGAATCAGGATGTCTGTATTCCATATGATTGACAGACATCCTGAAGAATGATCCTCGTCAAATTGAAACATGGCAAGATATGTTGCTAGCAGGACAACAACCGCCTGCAAATTTACGGGAATATCGTAACTTGGACTCACGTTTGAGGGTATTAAAACGACAGTAGAATTGTCCATCAATGCTCTCGGCCACCAAATTCATTAGAAGGGTAAGATTTGTCGTGTTCTTCCCAAGTACTGGTTGATTTTAATGTCTTACTTTAAAGCGGTAATATCACCGATTGAAAACCGTACGAAAATACCGTGGCGCCACCTAGCGGCAGTGATTTTGTTAACCTTTAGCTCCCAGGTGCACGAGGACGTACCAAATTTTCACTCAATAATTAAGGAGGTCGTTTGTTTCGAAAAAGAAATGGCTTGTGCATTCCCTCGCTTGATGCAAGCAAGTGCTAGATAATACTAGATAGTGCTATATGTTGCCAGATTCTGCAGACTTTCAATCGGTGATAGTGCCGCTTTAAATGTCGCTATGTTGTGTTTTTAATTTTTCACCATCTTGACGAATGTGTAGTTTTATTTTGTGGCATATTTCAGCATTTTCCATTAGTTTATTAATGTCCTCAGACGATTTTTAATGCCCCAAAATAAGTCACATTTGGGTATATATAATTTTCTTTAACTAAATAAATGCAGCATGGTTTAAAGGTTAACCAGCAGGTACAGGGATTGGATTTGTTGGCACAGAGTAAATCTGAGAGTGGTAGGCCCAAGTCACAATGTTTCAGACCCCAGAACATTCTCCAACCGTGCAAAGACATTGTTCACCGGTTCCCAGTGGTTTCCTATAGCGACCACAACGTCCACATGGAGAAAAACAACAGCCCTTGACCATCCAGACATAAAGCTGAAAACTTAAATAGCAAACAGTTTGGAAATTAGTACAGACCGTGCAGGTAAACTTGATAAATCTGAGTGTATTTGAGTATTTTCTGTACAGCAATGGGTACAACGACAATGTTTGAGCAAGGTTTTATTTATATTCTATAACAGTGCCGATTACATACAGTTCATCGAAATGTAGCCGACGAATGCTAAACGACAGCAGAGTGGATCACGTTGAATGGTTTTGTACTGAGTTTCAGAGTTGGAGCAATCATCTACGAAAGAAAGAGAAGCTCCAGCTACCAGCTTTTCTCCAGGGAAGTTAATAAGACGTTGTTCGGAGCTGCAAGCGCTGTTTCTCCTGTCAAATAAAAATAATGATTTAATAAGTATTTTATGCGGAAAAAAAAATAGACATAAATAGACATGAGCTATGGCTTAGGTTTCAGTCTAACTATCCAATTCCGCTCACTCTCTTGGTGTCGTGCTGAGGTCTCTTTTTTTAGTCTTCTGTATAGCCGTACCGGCTGAAAAGACTATTGCAACGACTTTGTCCGTCCGTCCGTCCGTCGCTTTTTTCAACTTCGCAACGGTACCAGTTGACGACCATTGTTTACAACGTTAGATTCAGTGTGAGCAGTTAGTTAAATAACATGGCAAATTAAAACATCGTTACTTCCTCATAGCTAATAGACTTCTTCGACGTAAATAATAACACTTGATCGTCGAATTAAAATCATAAGGTAACACTCAATAAAAACAAATGGATTTTAGCTTAGTTTAAAATAGTCTCGTCGCACTGTTGCATTAATGAAAAGAATTAGCCTACCGTCGAACCAAATTCTCATTAGGCCTATCTGCTACTTACGAAATTAAAACTGCATTTTTAAAATTAGGCCTAAAAATGAAAATTAGGCCTAAAATCATGTTACCATGGCAACGTCGAGTTGCTACGAGTCGCTGTTGGCTAAATCAACAGTGTCTCTCTCGTCACTGATCTATATAGGCCATGTTGCGTGTTACGTTGTAACACTGTAACTGTGTGCCTGTAGGTGCACCATATTGTAAAAATGAATAGGCTTACTATACAATCCGTATCTCCGTTAGCTGCTACTTACGAAATTTAAACTGCTGATTAAAATTAGGACTAAAAGCTGACAATTACGCCTAAAATGTAAAATAGGCCTAAAAGCTAACACATTTTTAACCGGCAATTGTGATGGCTACTGCTTTTACATTAGTATAATACAGATAGCTGTTGTAGTGCATGATAGAGGTGTGTGCCCCAACATTGGAAGTGGAGGAACTGCATAGAAGACCGGTGCGACTAGGCAGTCGCTGCAGCCGCTTGATTTTCCCTGAACCGGCCACGAGAGATTCTTTCTCTTTATTGTAGTGATGCCTTTTTAGGGCAATTTTAATAACACTAAATATTGTGGTCTCATTGCCATTAATACGGACGCAATTAATTACATGATTATGGTTAATAAAGCAATCTAATCTTTCTCAGTGGTCACTTTAGGGCACAAATAGGGAGCGAAACTTGCTTCTTGACCTCTGCACTAATGGGAAATACTAGTAATGAGATATAGTAATAAATTAGAGTAAGACAGGCAAGCTAGTTCAAGTGATTAGTGTAGACGTCGTCTACGACTTTACGCCGTGGCAGCCAAGTCGCCAGCTATTTGCTGTAACATCACCGCTTACAGAAACGCAATTCTAAAATACAACGTATTGTACGGCAATAATTTACGATTTTTTTTTAAGTTTAGTTTACAAAAACTTCGTTGAAACAAAAAATAGAACACATAACATTGTAACATTCCAGTCACGTGTTTGACTACGCTAACTTAACTCTTGATATCATTTTAAGAAACGGACATGGCTCCGTTGTGTTTCTTCATTTAATACTTGTATTTTCTGTACATTTCTGAGGACATGCCCTTTGGGTGTCGAAACTTACGAGTTTGTGTTTTATTTGTTGTTTCAACATGATTTTTATAACCTAAATTAAAAAAAAAAACTTAGTTGCGGTCAAATCAATCCATGTGATTTTTAATTACGTATCTTGACCACCACCTAGACTCGATTATGTTTACAGGACAGTAGCTGATGGGTGCTTATTTTATGGAAGTGGGATGCGGGTATAGGTACGGGAAGGGATTATATTGAATAAATGCCGCCTTATTAGTACTAACTTCTTACTTTTAATTTTGCGTTTTTTTTTTTTATCAGAACTTTCTCATTCATGTCCTTAACAGTCAGGGCCGGATTAACACATTGTGGGGCCCAAGACATCGGAATAAATTGGGGCCCCCTGATTTCGTTGCTAAGTCGAAAATGGAAACCGAACTCAGCTCTCTACTAGTTTACGATTACGCATTAATAAAACCAAAAAGAATTTTTTTTTATGTTCGTTTTGAATGGAGACCGAATCATTTCTTTGTTGGAATTTAAAGGTAAATGCTTAGTAATGAGTAAAGTTACTCAACCAGAGCGAAGCCAGACATAGACAAAACGTGATGTAACCACGACATCACCATTTGGAAACAAAAAAATTGAAAAAAAAATGTTACGCAGGCGTGGGGGCCCCTAGAATGCTTCGGGCCCTAGACAGCTGCCTCATTTGCCTCATTGTTAATCCGGCCCTGTTAACAATATTCACGCTTTTCTTCACAATTTAATCCCAAAACCCGAAGTGCAATGTTGGGAACGTCGTGACAGGACTCCATCCTTCAGTGGCACGAAAATTTATGGATTAATCATTGGGTTTCTAGACAGGATGGGAGTACATTTAAGGTATTAAATTTGTATTCAACCTAGGGGCGCTTTTTTCTATATATCGACCGTTTTGAAATGCACATTTTGAACCACAAGATGGATGTCATCGAGTAGCAACGGAAGGAATCCATTGTTTTGCACATTTCAAATTGCTCTTCTCCCTACGAGAGTATTTTTTTCCAGCCAGAGGTGCCGGGGTCGATACGAGCCTGACATCAGCCACCCTAAGCATTTACTGGAAGAGATATTGTGGCATGTAAAATATATTATGATTTTCCTATCTGAATTAACTAGCAAAAATGTCCTTCTTGCCTTCTGGCACTTTGGCTTCGGCTGGGACCACTCAAACCTCTAAGTCATAGAGAACAGCTCATGCTTACGTCGATTGTAGCATGTAAAGATCCTACAAATTTCTGATTGGAAATACCTAGCAAAATTGTCCCTATCGCCTTCTGGTGCTATGGCTTGGGCTGGAAGTGCATCACAGTTCCATGTAATTTTTCGCAGTTAAGGTATGGGGTTAAGCTAAATTGTAGCTTCAGTAACTTAAATTTCCAGTGTTGTTGGGAAAAAGACGGAAACTATCTAAATTGTCCATCTCTTCGTTTCAGTGGGGCAGATAACCCGGTTTGGGTTCGGCTTGTCTGGGTTCGGCTTATCAGCTTATAAATACAACGAACAGCAACTCTCAAACAAATGAATGAGCCTTACCAGGTCAGGCGTGTCGTAAATGGACGAGGGATAACAGCATCGTTGTAGCATTCGTCCATGCAAGCACTGGCTCGTTGTTCACATGTGCATGACGTGTTTTCTGGTGCACAATTACTGTATACAACGAGTGGGAGTCGATCAATATGTGTCTTCTTGACCGGGGAATAAAGGCCACACTCACAAGAAGGGCTGTAAAAAAAAAAAGAAATAAAATCACTCCAAGTAGCTTAGCACGATTTAACTTTCTCTGCAGAGTGGGGCGAGGGAGAATCGTCTAACTGGAAAATCGCATAATTGGAAGAAAGGATAACAGAAAATCGTCTAACACGAAATCCGTATAATGAAAATCGTCTAGCAGGAAATTCGTATAATGGAAAATCGTCTAATGTCCCTGCCTCGATCGCGCTGCCGCGTTCGCTGCGTGTTTACATATAACATCAAAAACCGCAGGTATGTTATTGTCCAGTTAGACGTTATCCATTATACGATATTCCGTTTAGATGATTTTCCAGATTTTTTTGTAGGCAGATATTAGACAATTATCCCATTAGAAGATTTTCCAGTTAGACTTTCGTCCGACGCTCCCTGCAGAGTGTAACGCTTTGCCTGCAAGGAATGTGACAGACCCCTGAAAGGCGCCCAGACTGCTTAAACACTAGGATGTTAAAACAGCCTGATAGATATATGTCGATACAGTTACTGCATAAAGAGTGGGCTGAATAGTCAGAACCAAATACAACGAACGATCTGACGACAGCCGACAATAACGGCAATAACTGTTGACGAACGAACGAAAAACCATGTTTTAATTCAAACAAGGTGGCACATGGTCGTAGTAGCTTCACATTGTGTGACTAAATCAGTCCCT
Source organism: Lithobius niger (assembly GCA_023313725.1). NCBI lineage: Eukaryota > Metazoa > Arthropoda > Chilopoda > Lithobiomorpha > Lithobiidae > Lithobius > Lithobius niger. Next base: position 19,532 of record JAHWFP010034106.1, on the reverse strand, counting down.
TCCCCCAACCCAATTCCAGTCAGTCGAAAGCCTTTGAAGTTTATACATGAACTATCTGAAGCCCGTGTGGTGTTGAATGCACCTTTTCCAACATTGGTACGGTTTCGTGCATGCCCATGCTGCGACAAATTATGTTTCTTCACTCACATTTTTGCGCATACTGGCTAACAAACGCTCATTTTCCTTCACTTCGCTCACTCACTCAGCACATCCCCTTCGGTCGCTCCTCCCTTGGTTAGTGTAAATATGCACAATGAAGCTGGAATTGTTCTAAAAATAACAACAGAATCTTAAGCTAGCCGGCAATGCCTTATTCAGTGGGTCCTGGTTACTGCACGTCATCTTGCAAGTTAACAAACGACCAACAAAGGGTATGGCCGTTTGTTGACTTGCCAGATGGCGTGCAGTGAGGTCGTCTTTACCAATTTTATGACGTTTTAAATTTGTTAATCACATTATATTGTTACCAAGAAAGTCATATAGTGCTTTCGAAAATTAAATTATCGTCTGTTTTTATGAGCTTCCGGATCCTTCATTGTCTCCAGGAACAATCTTTTTCATGTTTAAGCTAAAAAAAGGTTCGGTTGCTCGTTTATTAACGAATACGATGTTTCTGGTATGTTTCTGGCAATACACGACTCCAGAGTGGCTAAGGGCACATAAACTCGTTCTTTTCAAGGCCACAACGCATTAAAAAAATTCTCCAGGGAAGAGCCAAATTTTAAACAAGCATACTTGTTTAATTGTAATCGTAATGAAAATAAATTTATCTGGCATTAAATTTGTAATTACAATTTTTAATCTTTAATAAGTCTATACAAAATATGTATTGCTGGTTGGTGTGATACATGGTTCTCAAAGTGACCAAGGCATGCCAAAGAGGACCCCAAAGTATTTCTGCCCATAGGGCCCCCAACTTTCCAATGCCGCCCCAGCATTAAGAGGCTCAATCAGAGAAATGGCGATATTGGGATAGTGATGGGCTGTAAATAGACCAAGACCGTATTATGATTGTTGTACTAAATGCTAAAGCATATAAACGCAGACGTAAAGCTACATTAAACTCCCGTCCGTCCTTAAACCCCCTTTTGTAAATTATGGCATTGGAGTTTACTTTCTGTGAATTGTGAATAATTAAAGATTCAGCTACGACGCTAAAATATTAATGTTAAAAAAAAAATAGCTTCATTTTTTTTAACCCTGATCTATTTTATTATTGTGTACTACTTGGCTATTGTTTTTATTACTGATCTATTTTATTATTGTGTACTACTTGGCTATTGTTTTTATTACTGATCTATTTTATTATTGTGTACTACTTGGCTATTGTTTTTATTACTGATTTATAAGCGTATTTCTCTGTTTTCTGTAACCGTAATCGTCGTGGGCAGACAAAAAGCAGAGGAAAATGCCAGATCGTCGAGTTAATACAGGAGCTCACTCGCTTCGCTCGCTTGGTCAAATATTTATCCTTTGAAAATAGGAAGAAATCATTTTTGTCATGATAAGAACTTTTATTCATTAACAACCATTTGGATATAATGGAAGATAACTGTGACGGACTTCAAAGTTCAAAGTCCTAAACCGGCTTGTTTGAACGACTGATGCAGCGGAGTGAATTGTGTTTCTTGATGTTGCACTAAAGACCATTCCATTCCTGTCGAACGAATCGAAATATTTGTTGACGGAGTTGTAAGTCATCTTACGCCGGGCTTTAGTGATTCCCTAAAATTTGCTCGATTTAACTCATAAATGTTATTTAAAGGGGGATGGCCACTAATCCACAGCCTGCAGCATCTATAGCCATTTACCACTATATTTAGTTCTGTCTAGCCTTTACTTTCAACAAGCGAAGGAAAACACAAATAAATCTCTTTTTGCGCAACAAATAAGCCACGTGCCGCCTTAATTATTGAGTGTAAAGTTGGTACGTATACGTGCACCAGAGAGCAAGCGGTAAAGTTAAGCCTAACGACATCACGGGCGCTTTTTTTTACATATCGACCACTTTGAAACGCAGATTTTGAACCTCTAGATGGCCGCCATCTAGCGACAGTGATATCGTTAACCTTGACCGATTGCTCCCTGGTGCACGTGGACGCACCAACTTTACACTCAATTATTAAGGAGGCACGTGGCTTGTTTGTCGTGTAAAAAGAAATTTCTTTGCGCATTCCTTCGCTAGTTGAAATCAAGTGCTACATAGAACTAAATAACGGTAGACAGCGCTAGATGCTGCAACCTGTCATTCAGTGAAAAGGCACTTTGAAGTTGTCGGATCGAAACATTGCCGATAAAGACAATCGGATGTGGCAGATTTCAGTATGAGTTTATAGTGTCCGCGGCCTATCTTGAGTTTTCCGCAGAACGAACACATAATCGATTGTACGTTTTCAGAAGCAGAGTGCCTTGTTGATATCCACGATGGTTACAAAAACAATGGCGGCCATCGATTAAAGCCACCCCATCCAGGAAAACGTAGCCGATCACAAAATACTTGCAGGACTCAAGATACACCGCGCACACAAAAGGGCCTGTTTGAGCACGTACTTAGTAATTTCAACTGAGTCTAATAATACAACATTCTACAAGTACAATGTTCTACTTACCCGGTAGCCCAGGCATATCCCACAAAGCAGGCAGCGGCCAAACACAAGAAAAAAGTATTCATTGCAGCAGAAAACCAAATTTGCTACTTGTGGAATTTTAACCCAGGAGACGAAGGAAAAAGCAATGGGTTCGGTGTCTTTTATACTGACGACGAAATACCAAATGCCATCTGGCTGTGAAAGAATTTTTGCGTTTGCTGCATTAAACAGAGAAGACGTGACACGCGTCAGCTATAATTTTGCTGGGTTTAACAGTTTTATTTCCTCCTAAAATAAATTCAATTGGTGAAAATGTGTTTTATTGGAAAGAATATTTAAAAGGCGGTTGAGTACACAGACACAATGTGAAAATAAAGAAAACGAGCCAATAGACCAGTTAAATTACGCAGGGACGACATGCAACTCTTGTCTCGTAATGTTTCGATAAATCAAAACAAACTTGAGAGCATTTAAAAAGTGCTCAAAGTACACATAAAATAAACATTTACGTAATACTTTTTCTATAGCTTCGACTGATATACCATCAGGCCACCTAGCCAAACTTAGTTATCACGACTGTCTCATGTGTCAGAGGTCTCGGGTTCGAGCCTGACCTCAACAGCCTCTGGCATTTTCGGGTAGAAGAACGCTGTGATGCTTCGTTTTCATGTCGATTATCTTACATTATAAACCAAAGTCTCATAGCAGAAATGAAGCAATCGCAACGACGACCCCCGGAAGGGGAACAATGAAAACGTGCGAGTGTGTCAATTCTTTGGCTTGAAGTTGAAACTGGGACGTTGTTGCCCTGAAAAGAAGTTGAAATAGGCACATTGTTACCTCGACTAACAATTTGCTCTGCGCGGTCATCGCAAAGGCATGTCTTAAATGACGTCATGTACGAACAACAGTATATTGCTTTGCGGAGGGAGAGGAATGACGGAAAGGGGGAGTGTTACACAAAGAAAAATTGACTGTTGCAGTGAACGATCAGGCAGCACCGAGCAAATACTGGGAAACAACCACGGGTCAAACAAATCCCCGGGCGAAGCCGGGTACGATGCTAGTGGCATACAAAACATCCTAGGAATTTATGATTGGAATTAGCTTGCAAAATTTTCCCTCTCGCCTTCTGGCGCAATGGCTGGAGCGCGAAAAATCTATAGGTGTACCGCATTGCTACCGAACGCTGTGGTTTAGGAGGGAAGGCGTGTCAGATTAGTTTTGGACCTTGAGAGGAAAGGGGAAGAAATACTTTTTCAGAAACTTGGGGGGAGGTCATTCCTCCGACCATAAATAGCCGGTCCATTAAGCTAGAAGTTTCTCATGCGAATTTTGTTTATGTATTTTGTTTTTTTGTTTTTCGTATCTCGTCGCAAGGCCGTCTGAGATATTTCGTTATCGGGCCAGTTGATTCGGCATCGCCAGAATCCAAAAAGCAACGCTAAGAGGCGTTAACTTCCGGCGAGAGAATTGGCATAGATATGGAAGGCGAGACACACGATTTTTACCCCACTCGGCTTTAGCTTGAAGAAGCGAAACACCTTCTTCGTTTCAAAGTCTTTTTAACGCGGTTGCTTGCAAGCTTCCGCGTCCCTGGACTACTCGCAGCACGAGGACATTTTTCAAACGTCTTTGTTAGCTAAAGGCTATAAAGTCTATAAAGCCTATAAAGCCTGTAAAGCCTATGCAGCATAATGTTTAACCCAGGTTATCGCCGAAAGTAACTTAGACCACTCGTTCGACAACTGCTCGCACGGGGTTGCGACTTAGAACGAGAGATGGGACAGGGAGTAGTATAATCATAGACTTCGTCGGGGTCTATAAGCCCTCTTTTATCTACTCCTGTTATAACAGAAAATGCTAACTTGAGAACTAGCGTCGAAATACATTAAGACAGAACAGGATTGGAACCACGTTTGCCAGTGACGGAATCTGACTGTTGCTTGTCTTCCTCAGTCGAAAATTGAACATTGCACCACATTACAAGGTCAACAGAACCCCCTTTGAGGTTCTTTGGTGCCATACCTTTAAAAGCAAAATCAAAATGATGTAATACGAAAGGAGTTCGATGTGGCCGACCAACTAATTTATTACTATCACTTTTTTTTGTTGATTGGACCTTGACATTTTCATTTCCGAAGGGTCTTTTTTTATATTTCGTCATGAAGGACATCCGTATGACCTAGCACTGATTTGAGATCAAAGTGAGCCAAGTGATCGTAAACTTTCTTTCAATCAAATATATTATGGTTTTTGGCCTTTTGTTGCCAGGCGCCAGGCCGACAGAACAGACTCCAGTGCCAAACAATATGACGTCATTAATTCCATTCAAAGCTCATATTCAATCATCGTCATCGATTTGTTTTGACTGCGTTGCTTTAAAAATAGTGAAGCTTCAAGGTTAACGAAGCAAACATTCCGAATTAAAGACTGGCCTTGTGACCATACAAGGTGCACTAATCTGATAAAGAAAGAAAGAAAAGACTACTGCCCGACTAAGACTTTCAGCATACCAAGGATCAAAGACTATCTGCATACTAGGCCCGGCATTCTAACCAATGAGTTACCGGGGCAGATTCTGGATACCGGCTACAGCCGACCTTAGAAGCTGTTCAACCTTTCACAGTGGTCACTCAGTCCTAGATCGCCACTGAGAAAGGCAAAACAGCTACTAACTTCGGCTGGAGTTTACAGCGAAGGCCCGCCCTGGTAGCACACTGATTAAAGTGCCCAGCCAGATGCGGGAAGGCCTGGGTTCGAGTCTCAGTCGGAGCGCTCTCTCTTTCTCTCTGTCCCTAGCTTTCTCTCTCCTCCCCCCCCCCCTCCCCGGCCTGGTGTTATTTTATGTGTGAAGTTTTTGGGTTGTATATTAATTGCTGATGAATTTCCCTGGATTATAATTAAAACTAGGGTTGGGTTCATGATGTTTTGTTTTGTTTTGGTTAAGAGTTCGTGCGACGGAACTTACCAGTCTTTTATTTACATGTTGGTCTTAGTTAGAGCTTATCTTCTGGCTCGGTAACACAAGTTGGTACAGGTCACTTTTTTGACCCGGTGATCCGGAGATCTGAATTATTCCTGACCCGTGACCCGTTATAACCCATAATTAGCCCGATGTGTTTTATGGGGAAAAAGTGACGCTACAATACAGCTATAGTCGTAGTGTATACTCCTGAGACGTAGTGTAACCCAGGAGTGCAGTGGTTATGATTTCATGACGACTACTAATTTAAGGGGAGGGAGGTTTTTTAATGCTTTGCAGTTGTAATGAAAATTAAAAAAGTTCCCTATAATTCCACCACCTCCATTGATGAATATATCTTCGCTATTTCCATCCTGTGCATAAAATTGTCAGAAGATTGACTTCGGAGATTCGAGGACTAACTAATCAATTCGTCTCGACCAATCCACGCATCGCAAAGATTTATATTAGTTGATTTCTGCATCAACTGCCATAAGTTTTCAAATCATGGCGGCGATATACAGGCAAGCAGATAAATGACCACTAGCGAATAAAACGACAATCTCAGTTGAGTTTGGGGGTAGAGAGTCGAATTTCAAGTTCGAGTTTCTAAGCTGATGTTGCAGCTTCTTACATTTACCATATGATAAATCAATTAAATCAGTCCCTTGTAACTCGGCGAAACCCGAAACTCGTAAAATTCGAGTTTGAAGTTTTCAGATTGAGTGTAGTTTGCACAACGAAGTCAAACTCGAACTCGACTCCAAATCTCGAGTTTCGCACACTCATACTGCTATTGTGTTTTTTTTCCTCAACGTCAATTGAGGAAAAAAAACATACTATTAGCTATTTCTTAGCAAAATATTTCCTCCCCGTTCCGCCATAACTTTTATTGACTAGGGTGTTAAATTCACTATTTCCCCCTTTTCTTTTGTTTGGCTATACTGTATATACGGTTTTCTGCATAGACAAATTATTAGTGTCCGCGGCCTAACGAACACAGATAATCGATTGTACGTTTTCAGTAGCAGAGTGCCTTGTTGTTATCCAAGATGGTTACAAAAACAATGGCGGCCATCGGTTAAAGCCACCCCATCCAGGAAGACTTAGCCGCTCACAAAATACTTGCAGGACTCAAGATACACCGCGCACATAATAAAAGCTTACCTTTTTTTGTGGTGGGGAGTTCATATTATTCTTTGTTCACCCTACAGGTTTGGGTCGTCGAGAGTGAGATCACACTTTCGATTCTGGCCGCCTTCCCCCGTCTGTCATCCAGCTGCAATTACTGGAACGTAATCACTTTAGGAAGATAAGTTACTACACATTGGCTATTCCTATACTTGGTGTATGAGTATTATTTCCAGGATGGTCCAATTAAGGCGGTGTCGTCCGTTCAAGATTTCGATGTTTCTGTTGATGAGAATTTTACGTTTCATGCCGTATCTGAAAAACATTACTGCCAACGCCTACTCGATTCTATATGTGCTTAATCGTATACTGTCTGTAGCCTCAGTGTACAGGTTTATTTAAAATTGTACAAAACAATTGTCCCGGACCAGTTCTCGAATTTGCTATTCCGTTTTGGGAACCCCGTTTTTATCCAGCGTAAAAAAAACAACAATTGAAATTGTAAAAAGGTGGACTACAAAGAAAATTACAAACATGAAACACCTTAGCGACCATGAACGTCTCCAAATATACTCATTCTTCGTTCACTTATACTTGGCGTAGGCAAGGAAGTCGGGTGGGGGGGGGGGGGGAATCTTTTTTATGTTTCGTATGATCCGTGGAACCGATTTTTGTCTTCCAAACTTGTTTTTTTGAACTTTTTTCTTGTGAATATAATACCCGGGGGTCAAATTTCAAACATATCATTGAAAATCCACATTATCGTGCCACGAAATTCGTTTCCCACCGTTTAGTAGATCTTTGTAAATCCCTGCCCACAGTTCAGTGGTTACGCGGGTAGCTGCGAGCACTGGGGCATCAAATTCGAGAAGCGTCCTGGTCCCATCTCTGGCTTCGTACAGACCCAGGTTCGATCCTGGTGATGGAAAATATATTTATACGGGTTTTTCTCCGGTTGTTTCCCGCCCGTTGCACGAGGGGTTTCTCCGGGTACTCCGGTTTCCGCCTTCATGCGGCAAAGACAACTGTAATAAGCGCCGGTACACACGTGCGTTTTCTAGACGCGCGGCGACCCTGTGGCGCCGCTGCGGTGACGCAGCCAATCAATGCACACGCGTGTTGACACTGCGGTGCTGCATGTGCGCGTTCGGTTCCCTAACCTCGTGTACAAAAATTTATAGTTTGAAACCAATGAGACGATATTGCTTTTTTCGCCTACCTCGTGAACAAAAAATATTTTTTTAAATCAATGCGACGATATTTGGTACATTCATTTACTGATTTAAGACGTACCAGGGATTTAAGACGATATTATACTTTCTTTACAGATTAACTAAAAAATTCGGATAAGTTCTTTAATTACTTCCCAATGAGTCTTCAATCATTTCTGCAACATTTCATATTTCAGGATAGTTCTTTACTCCCCCAATAAACAATTCCATGTCTATTTCTTCGAAATTGGACGCCATTTTCGGTAACGCTTTTGCGGTAAACGGCAGACGTGTGCACCGCTCAAGTCACCCAAGGTACTCAGAGACGCAATTGCGTTTTTTTAAAGCTGCGGTACCGCTGCGTCGACGGGGTGAATTGCGGTGCAAATCGACCGCACGAGCGGCGGGCGGTAACGCAACGTCAACGTAGGTACGTGTGCAGTGCCCAACAAATGGCACGTAAACCAAACCGCAAATGCGGTTACCGCACGTGTGCACCGGTGCTAATGGTGGTACTTCTTCCACTTAACATCTGCCGCCTGGGAATTTAGGTGGGTGGATGCATCGAGCATCGTCTCTTTCTATTTCTATTTCTATTTCTACGCTTGCTTCTGTAAACCAATTTAAGAATGCCTTAGTAATCCATAATGAATTGCATGGTGCCAATTTGATGATTCAACGACTAACCCGCTCAGTGATTTTTCCTGATCCATATAATGATGGACATGCGTTGTTATAGCATTACATTTCAGAGTTTCATGTTATTTACTTGCAATTCAGACGTTTCAATGAATTGTGTATTCACAAGTCATTGTATCATTGCTCCATTCTCTGATTATGGTATTTATTAACTGTTGTAGGCTGCAGTCCCATTCTTAAGGGAAACTGGCTGTCTGTTGATTTATTAAATAAATCAATAAATCTATTGGCAGAAATATCGAACAAAATGTTCAAAATATTTCAAACGTGTGTAAGTTGCGTAAAATGGTGCGTATGCAACGATCTGAAGGATTCCTTTTGTAATTCATAATGTAAAATAAAGTCAAGAATTGAGATATACAAATGTAAAATGCCGAATTTGTCCAGCTAGGATTAGGTTTTATTACAATACATATTAAGTTCTAAAGATCGCAGTTACTCGCCCGAGCGACAGATGCTGTAATAGAAGAGTTTATTTATTCACAGGATAGAAACCTGTATATGATTTGTGCCCTGTGCTCCACTTATTCAGGGCCGCAATGGGGGGGGGGGGGGGGGGGTGGGGGGGCGGGGGTTACTACCGTGGGTCCCATACCGAGGAAGAGCCCAGGACAGTACCGGGGCATATATAGTTGAGGTTGCAATTTCATCTTCGAACAGAGACAAACAGAAAAAAAAAATACAATTTCAGTAGAGTATTCAATCTTTCTCGCGTACTCGCTCGGCCAATACAAGGAATACAAATTAATAATTAAAATAAATAGTAATCAAGTTTCAGCTTACTGCAGCTTCATTTCTCAGCAGTAATACAGCGTAACAAGGCAAACTTATGATTTGTATGGTAAAATGGCAACTCTGTTTTTTTCTATGGCAAAATTTTACCATATTTATGTACCTTTTCTCAAAACGCGTATCACCTGCAGCTCCGATACGCAGGCCTCTTAAATGCATTATCCTACATATTTTTGCGTTGAATGATTCAATTGTGGTATTTAGTTTATATAAAAAAAAAATCATGAATATTAATTAATTCATGTCGTTTAATACCAAAAACTAGCCAATTACTCCGTGGCCTAATGGTCAGTATGACCATAGATTAGAAAGTTAACTAGATATACCGTCTCACTTCTTCCCGTCCTACGCGGAGCTCTGGCGGTAGTTGCGGCTACTAATACATCTGCTAATGCTTTTGCCTTCGAAGCAGCAGAAGGCAAAGCAATAGCAGAGGTGTTAGTAGCCGCAACTACCGCCAGAGCTCCGCGTAGGACGGGAAGAAGTGAGACGGTATATCTAGTTAACTTTCTAATCTGTGGTATGACTATCTCTTTTGCCGGAAGTCCTGGATTTGGGCCTGCCTCAGGCACCCGTGGCAATTCCGGAAAGAGAAGGGCCCCGTGATACCGCGTGCTCACGTCGATTGTGGCATGTAAAAGACTTGTGTTTCAAACTGACAAACACACTCACAAACAATTAGACATAGAAAATCCAAATTCAGTCGAATGTTAAGGGCTCGCTTCGCTCGGCTAACTCCGTTTTTCGGCAATGAGCATAAATGTTTGCAAATAGCACAGAATTAACAGGACATTTCATCAAAACAATTTCACTAGTAGATTTAACGAAAAAAAATTACTCTTTACGTTAGAATTCTTGAAATGGTACTCTCATTTTTTTAAATATAAAATTTGTTCACCTCCTCCCTCCACTACCTTCTTTCCTAACCATTATTTATTCTTATTTTATTATTTTATTCTAGTCCGTCACTTCTAACCTTTGTTCGCCTATGATTGTACAACGAGGAGGGCAAATTCGTTTAACAGAAAGCCATTACCCGCGACAAAGAAACAACCCAGGAGGTAAGAAACTTTATAGCAATATTGAATGTATGGATATATCTAATTGCATGTCGTTTCATATTAATTTTATTGAATTTTATTGCGTAATTATTATTAGGAAATTGAAACTGGAAGGAAATACCAAGAGCCCATAATACAACGAAGGTTATAAGCATATTGTAACACTTTACTTCTTTTACGTACGAGAGAGGGCTAACATTATTGCCTCTTACTACATTTTCATTTGAAGTATTGTGTGCGCGGTGTATCTTGCGTCCTGCAAGTATTTTGTGAGCGGCTATGTCTTCCTGGACGGGGTAACTTTAATCGATGACCGCCATTGTTTTTGTAACCATCTTGGATATCAACAAGGCACTCTGCTACTGAAAACGTACAATCGATTGACTGTGTTCGTTCTGCAGAGAACTCAAGATAGGCCACGGACACATAATATACTGTTTGTGAGTCTGTTTTTTAATTTTTTTTTTATTTATGTTGAGATTTTATATCCTGGTTAGATAGTTCGATTTTTTAAATCTGTCTTGAGTCTGTGTGTGTGTGTGTGTGGGGGGGGGCGGGGGGTCATACCCTCTGTTAACAGCTTAGCATCTAAAGCCATTTTCGCAATGGTTCGTAAATATCTGTGTGCAATAATCTGATTTTGCAAGGGAACAAGGCCATTTTTATTTAATGCCGTTGATTTCGTATTAATCTGAGTAAAGCCAGGGCCGTCGCTAGAAATTTCTTCTGGAGTGGCAAGTCGTAATTTTCACGATGTATAAAAAGATTCATATATTTACAAATGCTTAGTAATACTTCTTTACGTCGCCCCCCCCCCCCCCCCACCAACTGTCCTCCAAGCTATCAAACCACAGGAGAGACACAGTCGCTGCCTTGTTTCCACCCGCTGATGGAGGAAAGAAGTTGACAAAGTGATATTGACTTGTGCGTGCAGTTTACATATTTGCTTGGGAAGATGTAAAAATCTTTTAGTGTACTAAAAATATTTAAGCCTAATTACGCCCCGTCAACTTTGTCTGCAGAGGTACTTACCCACCTCACCATCATCCCCAACACACACACACATACACACACGCAGGGAGGGGGGGTATTAAAGTATTACGTCATCAGGAAGATGCATACTGGTGATGATTGCTGATGGGGGGGGGGGAGGAGGTGACCAGTTGATGACGTAAGCACCGTCATTCCAGCAAAAGGGGCAGAAACACGCACAAAAAATCCTCAGAAAAATCTGTGGATATACTGGGTGGGGATAAAGTCAGAAATGACGTAACACTGGAAGAGGGGGGGGG
>JAHWFP010034105.1:151599-173865 GCA_023313725.1 Lithobius niger | reverse complement strand
TCCATATATTTCTCATTTGGCGCTGCGAGGCCTTTTGGACTCATCCTGAGAGACCCTCGGTCAACATTCCACGTTCGTCACATTTTGAGGTTTACGCCTGCTTGCGACCTTCACTGTCCTTCCTTTTTTACCACAGCGTTTGGACATCAAAATCTCGTCACCTGTCGTTGCATCTTTGACCCACCTTCTTCCACAACAGGATCCCTGTCTGCGGTTCTCTTCGGTCTCTGTCCACGGTTCCTCCAGCCCACGACCATGTTAAAGGGAACCATGGTAGCCGCAACAAACCATTCAAGATGCCTCTGGTCATCCGACACTCCTGTAGATAGATGCATCGGCAACACGTTTCTACCTTGGTCCCTCGGACCAGTCCCTGAAGCCTGACACTCTTGTCTCCTCCGCTCTCCATCACTGTGGCTTCTGTTCGTTTACAGGGCACTGCGGCTAAGTGTTCGGGCCGAGGCCGAGCCTGGTGCCGTTTCCTGTGATCCACCTTTGGTTCCCTGTGTTCTCGGTCAGACTCCTTCACCTCGTCGATCTACCAGTGTCTTCCTCCTGTGACCTTCTGTCGGCACGATGAGTTCCTCGGCAACTCCTGGATTCATTCCTGAGTATATTCATTGGCAACTCCTGCCTCCAGTCGCCTGTCTCTTGTTAACAAGAACCTAGCTGTTATCACTTGGATCCTCCATTCGGCCCACGACTCGTTGTTTCCTTCAGCTTTGGTCCACAGTCCCCTCGAACTTCAGTTCATGGTTCCCCAGACCCTTGGATCTGTTAAGGAAGCCCAAGGGGACCGTAGTTTTACAATGAAGCATTTACATTCGCCGATAGTTCCTGCCTTCTGATCCTTGAGCCGTGTTTTTAGGTTAACACACCGACATTAACTTGTGCCTCGGTCCAAGGGCCCCCCGGGCCCGTAGGCCTATTCAAGACATCCAAGGGAACCGCAGTGTTGTTCCACATCACTCTACAGCTCAGCTGCTGGCCTGTCAACGATTCTTTCCTACTACACCGTAGCAAATCTGCATATTGTTGTCTCCACCAGGTTCCTCTCTACGACCTGATCTTCAAGACTACTTCCATCCAGCAATGTAAGAAGTGGTGTACCAGCCCTCAACAGTGCCACTCTGGGCCCCACCAGGCCTGCTCTTTGGAATATGCCGACAATTGATAAGAGGACGTCGCCCATCTTTACCTCGGTCTCCAATGGGTTCCCACGGTCCCCACCTGCCTTTCCTCTGGCCTCAACACCGACGGTACTATTCGGAACAACCAGTGACTACCAGCACCGGTTCTTCCTCTTCTTCACCAGGTTCTACAATATTACGGTTCCTCCACCATCATTTTGACGGTCACCGGTACCTTTAGCCATCAGTTCCTGCAGCTCTACCACAAACAGACGTCTTCACCTCATCACTACTTTCGACACCTCCTGTCTCGGTGCCGCCGGTCCTACCTTCTAGATCTCCTAAGGTGTACACACCCTTGTCCACGGTTCCAATTAGTCCCTCTCAAGCGTTCGGAGTGCATTTTCCATTATCTGACACTATTCGTTCCACTTTTTTAAAGAACATTCCCTTTGGTCCGCCAGCATTCACCCCGTTTCAACACTTTCAACTGAATGTTTCCAATTGATCGGTCACCCGCTACGGGCGGGCACACAGCGATCTCGGAATCAAGACGTTCCCATCACACTGCTGCTCCTTTACGGCGTTCATCCCACGCCACAACCTCTTCCAGTAGCCAGACAAGTAAGTATTGCCCAGCACAACAATCTCAAACGTTACCAAACGTGATCTCTGCTTCCCCGGAGTCACCAGTCCCAGCGGTTCCCATCTTCCCTCTGCAAAGATACCACACACAGTTGTAATCACAACCGCTTCTATAACTCCACAATTCTGCCAAACACTGGTCCTCTCATCAACGCATGGCCAACCACCTCCGCTGCCTTGTCCTTTTCAAACATATCTGCATAGAGTGTCTGTCAGTTTGACACTACTTCTGTCCTCGTGCCTGTTTTTCCAGGACTATTTCCCTGCTCCGCACCATCTACTGTCATCTTCTGTGCATAGACTATCATCTCAAGGCTGGCGGGGTGGCTTTCGGTTCCCGAGCCCTGCCTTCGTATTTCACTTCCCCAACGATCTATGGACTCCCTACCGTGGCGTTGAAGAACCGGTCCCTCACCACGGCCACTTCTTTCTCCTTGTTTTCTGGATTGCGACCGACAAACGCCACCATTGTGTCAACCTTCAGGGAGTGCCCTTCCCTTCCTTTCGATAGGCATCTCGCTTGGCCTACTGCGGTACCGGTTCCTGGGGACTCTTCATCTTCGACAACATAATAAACCCTGTTCTTCAAGATAACGTCAACAACAGTAATAAGAAGCCCATCGTCAACTGTGCTGTTTCCAGCCACATGACACCGACATGAACATGTCACTCCTGCTGACCCTGATCTTCACGGTTACCACAACGGTCCCATGTTCCACACTACAGTTCCTTGTTCAGGAGTTTGCCTCCACACTACACTGCTCCCAGTCGCCATGCGCCTTACAAGATTACCGTCATCTGAAACCCGCCTAGACAATGATTACCGCGAGGTAATGTGTTTTGTCATTTCTCTTATGCACTCTGTTCATTCCTTGGACCCAGAACGCGACCGTCTTCCGACTCCCGGTCTTCCCCCCAGTTCCCTCGTGTGATGCACCGGGCATCGGACCATCATCCGGGGCTTCTTCAATTAACCTTGATCCACCTTGGACTGACGGTCGGTTCTCAGAATCTGGCATTCTGGGGTTGCTGGTTCGCAGTACGGGTACTCGCTGACGTGGTCCCTCCTCCATTTTTCGACGAGGTCTTGATAACAATAGAAAAGACAGGCAACTAAAAACTACAACTTATCAGGGGCACCTGGTGGAAGTTTGTTTTTATTGTCTAAATGAAAATATAGGTTACCTTTACCCGCCCGGCCTCCCCTCTCGAGACCAAGGTTTCTTGAAAGGAAGAAAGATGATGATTGCCTCAACTTGAACGTTTATATACTGAGGTCTGTCCTGGCGCATGGCACAAAGAAGGGGAGCTGCGAGCCCGGCAGAGAAGCCAATTTTTCATCACTAGGGATTGATAACAATAAAATAAAGGTAAAAAATATTTTCATTTAGGCAATAAAAACAAACTTCAACCAGGTGGCCCTGGTAAGTTTTAGATTCTAGTTGTCGGTGAAAAATTTATGCTACCTGTAAATTTTATTGCATTCAGTTCCTTTCTTAAGGCTTTTCGCTCTCTTGATCCGGCCAGTGCGCAACCCCACTGCGCATGCGTCGCCATGCGCGCAGCCCTCCTATAAAAGCAGACGGCCCAGCCTGATAGGCATCTCTTTTCCTCAAGCTCGCGCCGAAGACTCATCGCTCCTTATTACCCAGCCCATATTTCGCCTCTTGAAGACTGCAGCTAGCAACTATTGCCTCGCAGAAGACTCGGAATAAAATGCTTTCGTCGAAAGTCCAATATCCCGGCATATCTTCTCAAGTTCTCACCCAAGCTTTCGTCGAAAGTCCAAGATGACTTAGTATTTTCTCACCTTAGCTTTCGCTGAAAGTTCAAGATGGCGTCGCATCTTCTCTCGCCTGTAACATGCCGAAGTCGCACCGCCTACGAGACGCACCCATTGAATCCTTCCAAGATGGCGTTCCATCATCTTCGACTTTCGCCCAAATCTTTCGTCGATGATATTTTCATGGATCGACTGAATTCGATGGCAGTAATGTCCCTCTCGTTTCATCAAGCCTGCTGTCCTCCACCTGCCATTGGTACCGAAGCTTGCAACCTTACCGTAGATCATCGAAAGTTCTTCTGAAGCCTCCTGGTTCTCTCTCAAACGGGAACCGTCCCGCCTCCTTGCCTCTGCATCCAACAGGAGGCAGCCGCCCACTCACCACTGTCGCGTGAACACGTCATGAAGAAGCTTCACCCTGAAGCTCACCACGTCACGTCAAGATCAAGCATCTGGCCCAACATTAAACTTTGCCCGACATGCTAATTCGTCAGTGGACGTATGCCTCTATAGACCAGCCGATCCCTACGAACGTCTCTCGTCAAATAGACCGATCGTCAGAACCCTTTGTTGAAAGCCTCTAGCCCAAAGAACTTTCTCGTTGCAAGCCCACTGTCTCAAAAACCTTTGTTGAAAGCCTCCCGGGTACGTTGGCTGCGAACGCAGCCACTATTTTTTGTTTTTCGTACGGTATAGGTAGGTTGGGCGGGAAGAGTTACCCGTTAAAAATAATCGAATTGTGGCTTCAAATAAAAGTTGCTGCATAAATTGTTTTAAAAGAAAATCGTGCTGATTCGAAGAGATATGTTAAATGGCTTGAAATAAAAAAAAAGGTGGTCCACAAAAAACTTGACGACCCAAGATTTTGTTAAGTCCAACTTTTCTAGTAAGCACCCCGCAGAACCAGGAGAGGACAAATCTTCCCGTTTTATTAGATTTGATTTCTGTTCTATCCTAGTTCTGAGGGGTTGCTAACTACAAAAGTTGAAATTAGAAAATGTTGGGTCGTCAGTTTTGTGTACCACCCTGTATTGCTATGCAAGAAAATAATTTGTCGGTTTTGAAAGGAAAGTCGTCGCCATGGTGATTAGAAAAAGTGATAACTGTATGGTGAGCAGGTTCATGAGAATTCAATCCTTGATATAGTTAAAAATAAAATAAACTATGACTCTATCCTATGTCTTCAAAAGTTGAGCCAGAGTGGTAACTGACGATGTCTGCCATTCTAGTTTCATATCGCAGTGGTTGTGTGGGCATATTTATTTATACCCTACGTTCCCCGCAAACCCTAACACACCCGTAAAATTTGCATCTATTTCCAATCCAAAGATATTGAAAGTTTGGATTATTCCGTTAAGAATCTTCCTAGTAGAAGTCCTTCCAAGAAATCCCAAAAATTGGTCATGATACTGCAACCTCCCGGCTCCGCCCATTTGTCAATAGGGGGCTCATAATGCGCATAGATCTGACTATTGGCACAGCATTTTTCCTTGAAATAATATGCGAGCCATTCATCACAATCACATTCTTTGACTAACTTAATTTTGCCATTCCTCCAGCCTGGGCCAGCTGAAAATTGTTTCTTTTGACTAGGAAATTATAATTATATAACCTGTGAAATTTTGCATTCGTTCCTTGCAATACTGTGTTTCCCTGGTGGTTTTTTTGGTTACTTTAAGTCGCCAGCTGCGTAGTCCTCTGTAAAAGCGCTTTCACGTGAAAGGCAGGTATCATTTTTCCTCTCGGTGTTGGGAGAAATTCGTCTTGAATGATTGATAGAGCTTTGTGGTTGTGTCGTAATTTTTCCCAGGTGGGGAAGAAGTGGCGTAGTCGTGCTCCCACCGAAAAACTGCTCAGACGTGTGGTGTCATTGGTCTATTCGGGATGAGCCCCTTGCCCCTGGAGAGGAGTAACGGCTTCTGTCGGGAGTGGCGCTTCTGTTGTTTCGTCCTTTCGTGTTGTTGGTTGGCTTGGAGCGAAGGGCTGGTTGATTTCGGAGCGACAATATTCGTTGGCGTTGGTCTGATACTTTTTGGCAGTTGTCATTGGTATTTTTGGTGCGAAAAGGGCCTTGTGGACTTGTAATGGGCTTTTGTTGAGAATTTTGTTTGTTTGGCTTTGGCTTCCTGGAGACATCAAGATGCGGGGCCAGGCCTGAGAAGCCCACAAAAGAGGGTATCAGATTCGTGGGTCGGCAAATTGCGCAACTGGTACTTGGTTGAGTCATTCAGTTTCAAAGTCGTGTTGAGGGGGATGTCCCTTAAGAGTAAAGTGATGGTGTGTGGGAAAGAAGGCTTCCTGAAAAAGTTGCGAGATCAGCGTTGACAATGCTTGACTTAGATGGGGGTCGGGCTTAATGAAAGCTTTTCGCACAAGGCGTTTACAGCTGTGTTCAGAACCCGTCTTGAGAAGTGGCGCAGAGGCCAAGCCGAAGGCATTTGTCATTGTCGAAAAGGACGTGTGCAGCGATTTCCGCTTTCCGCATGGTTGCAATGTCGCCGAAAGTCTGAACGACGATGATTCCCGGTCCAGTCTGGACGGCAGCGGCTCCTTGTAGAGTTCTAGATGCTCTCCTTTCCCTAAGATGGCACCACCATTGTGGAGTAAGCGTGGTGGATTGGCCAAGAAAGGAGCGGGGCTTGAAATTCCGGTCACGTAGTGCAAAAACAAAGCCAGTTGTTAAACTACAATTGATGACAGGAGCATCTAAAGATTGGAAAGTTTGTGAAGGATACAATCAGGTACCGTGTCTTCCACCGTCTTGAGGAGGTCCAAAAGAGGAATGGAAGGTTGTCCTCGGCGGCATCAACTGGAATATGTATGCGGCGATCAGGAGGTTTTTCGTTGAGCAGCGCAGGAGGCGGCATCGGGTTCATTCGTTGTTGTGGAACCGATGTGGAGTCACGAATACTTTCGCTGTCATCCTGGTCCGTGAGGGGTTCAGTTGAACGTCGAACAGAAACTTCAGTTCGACGAAAAACCTCATCAGCGGTAGTTGAAGAGGAGCGATGCCTTTTTGTTCCGTGTCGGGTTGCTGAAACAGAATGCTTGTTGCTGTTTTCGCTTGAAGTCATTGCAACCCAGTCTTTCGTGTAATTGTCTCCTTTGACGTGGCAGAAGGAGGAGGGTCGGTACATATGCGATGGCAAAAGTCATGGAGAGCATGGTCCACCAACCGGTTGATTTTGCTGCAGGAAGCCGACCTGTGGGCCTGGCGGGACGAAAGAAAAAGAGGTCCAAAGGAGATAAGAGACAAGTGCTTTTCGTGAAAGGACCCAAGAGACGAGGCACGTCCAAACTTCCACTTCAGTTGAACATATACAACGCAGACCAGCTGTGAGAATGATGTAACTTGGCTAGCCTGGTTCGGCGAGGTTGTGGCAGTGTTGATGATAGTGAGACATCCGATGAAAGTGGCGGTGGGTCAGGATGGGCGAGTGCCAAGTCATGAGTCGAAGGATGCAAAGGGGCAGTTGGGTCCGAAAAGCCGGCAGCGACATTGGAGTGAGTCGCAGGCATGTTGAAGGGCAGAGGAGAGATCGTTCGGGTAGGGAATACTTCTGGGCTTCTTTCGTGGCTTTGGGGATGATGGAGACGGCTGGGCTCTTCGTAGTGGCGGAACTGCAGGCGACGAAAACTTACGATCTTTGGAGGACGAAAAGTGGGAAACAAAGTGGGATGGTGACACGCTGGAGGAAATTGACCTACCTTTCGCGCGAAAGCACTTTTATAGAGCACTGTGCCGCTCATGCACAGCTGGGTGCTACAAGAAACCGTAAAACCTCCAGGGAAACACGGCATTGCGACAAACGAATGCAAAAATTCGCAGGTTACGTCATGTTTTCCAATCAGCAACAAGAAAGAAAAGTAACAGCTATTAGTTAATACCTAGTAGGACTCTATCATGGCAGGGGCTAAACTGTTAAAATCTGTTCCCCAAGACAGCATGATGGATCAGAGACATCGCATCACGTTGAACAAATGCGTAGGGGCAAAGTAGAATCTGTCCTTTATATAGTGGGATACATGGCAAAATGTGCCGGGTGGGTAGGTGGTTTTATTTATTATTTTGTAAGTTTGTCAAGCATATGCTAATATAAGAAATACTGAACCGTTGAATAAAATGTCAAGGTCAGAGGTTAGTCGCCCGATATGACCGATAACTGGAAAGGTGAACCCGACTTAGTCCCTAGTGTGATATCTACCAGGCTAAGTGTGGCTCTGAGTAAAAAAGAGGAAAACTGAGTTAAGGTGGTTTGCAAGCTCAAGAAAGGAGGAATGTGAAGAATCACGAGGTTTGTCCCTCCATACTATTTCTTTCCAGATCTTTAAGCTTCCAAAACCAGTCAAGTTCAAAATTTAGCCTGTTTATGAGGATTGGTTTGTCAGGTGATTTGAGGCTAAAAGAAAATAAAAAAACGAAATTTTGCCAGCCCACCTGTCTGGCTGGCTGAAAATTGTTTCTGTGGCCTAGTAGGAAATATACAATACCTGAAAATTTATAACATTCTTCCCTAAAGCATGCTTCTCTCACTGGAGTTTTAAAGCTGTTTAGAGACTGCCAGCTGCGTAACCCATCCTGCGCATGCGTGAGGATCCTCTAAAAAAGCATTCGGGCGAGACTGGCCCGGCATCTTTTCCCTCTTGATTTGTCAAGTGGACACTCGACGAGGGGAGGCAGGGTGGGTTCAGGTATTGTATATTTGCTACTAGGCAACAGAAACAATTTTCAGCCGGCCAGGCAGGAGGGCCAGAAAAATTTCGTTTCTATTGCCGTTCGGAAATATACAATACCTGAAAATTTGTAGCATTTCAGTAGACCTCGTCAACTTGGGTGGTGGGCACCCTTGACAAGGACCCTTAGCCCTAGGGTTACGAGCTGGCTTCCCCCAAAAAGATTACACTTCGCATTTTTATGAAACAGAAAATCTGCAATATGGGTTAATCTATGGAAGTGGTAGTCCGAGATGGAAGATGAGTCATGCTTCTTGTCGGTATCTGTTTCAGTGCTTAAGGAGGATTGGATAACATGTCTGGCAGTGATGATGGGTCTCGGACAATGCAATCTGATTCCTTGAGTTTGTCTCTCTTGAGTGATGGTTCTGTTGACTGTCTTCATTGTGAGGCTGCAGGTGAATTGTTGGGGATGCCGATGTCACTAGTGGAAGGTTCAGGATGCCGGACGTCTTGAGTTCATGTGTTGTGCCACTAGTGTTGTTGTCAGTGCGAGTGATGCGCTGCGGTCAGCGGGAGCATGGTGGGCGACAGACTTAAACTGAGTTGTTTTGAGTCTGTGAAGGTGATCCTTAATCCACTCTTGAGATGGGTGGGAAGAGTGACTGGTTACGACTTCTGGAAGTTTGTAGATATCCGTTGGTTGATTTGGCAGTCCTGTGTGAAGTTTGCAGGTGAGGTCCACTGGCAAGATTGCATTTTGCTGCAGCGAGGACTGTATGTCAGTGTGGTCAAAAAATGTGGGTCAGGAAAATGCGGAGAATGTTATGCAGGGGTTCGAAACATGGTCCCATGAGGCAGGAGAGAAGTGTGGATGGGTCCCAGTCTGGAAAGGAACATTGTGCGGATGGGCGATCGACCACGATTGCTTGATGAGGGGTGAGAAGCACTGGTCGTCTTGGAGATGTGTTGCGTTTCCGATTTGAAGGACAGAGAAATGGGAAGGTCCGTGATGGGTGTGAAGGGACCTCTTATTTTGATGAAACCAGCGTTTCCTGTGGCTGTCATGGACTGTGATGATTGCAGGATCGCAGGTTGCTTTGCTTGAAATTCTGGGTGTTTCATTTTCAATTTTTTCTTCTTTGACTCAATCTCTGCGTCTGTTGAGCAATTGAATGTGGGCTTGCAGGGCTGTGCCGGGTTCAAAAGAGCGGTGTCATGTTTGTAAGATTGACAAAGTTCCTGATAGAAGGTCTTGAGTACGACATGTTGTGGATTGGTGAACATGCTTTCTGGATGTCTTGAAATGATGACAGTTGTCGTGAGTGAACGATACGACCGTTAATCTTGGAAGAAGGATGGTGGGTGAGCTTTAAATCAGAATCGTCGTAAAACTGTAATGTTGGAGAGTTTCTGACGACTGGCATTTATCTGGATTGCCCTGTTGTCCTCGGTGAAGGGTAGCTGACGAAGGAAATGACGAGGGTTGGTGGTTTCATTGGTAAGGACCAACTGTTGTAAAAAGATGGGTGTCAGGAAGTTGCAATGATAGTTGGATTCAGAGCGGTGGAAGGGTTGGGACTGCGATCAGTAGTTGGCAAAGGACAGGATGGCAGTGGAGCTGTTGAGCAGTAGTCAGGCTGTGGCTGTGTTGGGAAAGGTTTCTCAATCGTGTGGAGCCGAGCTGTAGACGAATGAAAGTGAAGAATAGCTGGCTGAAACGACTTGCGGCAGGAAACTGAGGGTAGTCGATGAGATCAACAGCCAGCGTCGGATGATCAGCTGCAGAGTTGTGACTGTAGTCAGCCAGGGGCTTTAGGCAGAGCAGGAAGACGGTCCTAGGAAACTGATGGTGTCTGGCTGAAGCTGGAAACTGGAATGGATGTCGGCCACGGACAGCAAGTAGTAAAGGATGACAGCCGCAGAAGAACTAAGGCCAAAAAGAGCTGCAACGAATGCCGTCCAAGGATAGCAGGCAGCGAAGGATGGAAGTTTTAATGGACTGCTATTTTTGTCCACTAGGACAGCAGGTGGTGAAGGACGACTGTGTGCTGGAGTGCAGAAAATGGTTGACAGGGAGTTGCAGGCCGCAAAGATGAAAGTTGGTAAGGGACAGCAGGCAGCAAAAAAAGACGGTCCGAAGCAGCTGTAATGATTGTCAGAGTGGGACCGCTGATCGGTGAGAGGTGTTTGCTTCCTGTCAACTTCGATGTGTAAGGTTCACCTCGTCGATATGTGGTGTTGGCACCACATGATGGGTTCCTAAGGGCCTGAGACGAGTTCCCACTGAGACAGTCTTTTGGCAGGTTTAAATGTGTTTCGGCTATCTGTGACTTGTCTCGGCAGATTCAAAGCGCAAAGGCTATCTGTAACGGAAGGGAGATACTTTATGTTCTGAATTAGCTGTGATGATGGCTAGTGAGGTACAGCAGGCTGAAGTGGAAGCAACTGTAGTTTATGATGCAAAGGAGCATCGGACGGTTGATGGCGTCCTTTTTTGGTTGGTTTGGATGGACAATGGAAAAATGGTGTGGTAATCCGTAATTTGGATCCATGTAAGAGATGATGACGGTGTTTCCTGCTGAATCGGAATATCTTTGATGCCTGTCCAGTGGATGGCAGAGAATTTGTAATCCAGTCCAGAAAGTGTGAATGACAGTTGGATGATGACGGCCTGTCAAGTGGGGAGGTTAAGCCTAATGTTGAGAAACTCTGATACGGTTGGTGGGTGCATGTTCTTGACTTGCAGACTGTAGGAGGAACATTGTGTGACGGATGGTCCTAGGTCATAATGATTCAGGATAGACCAGCTAAAGGCAAAGAGGGTGAAGGATGAAGGTTCCTTCGAAGTTTCTATAAATCCTGGCATGGTATAGTCTGGTTAACGAAGGATGTCATATCCGAGGACAGGAACTTTGATGAGGATGAAGAAAACACGTGATGGCTTTGAGATGAGAGATTGTGAAGACAAGGGCGAGTTTGGATGAGGAGGCTTGGTCTTGTGTTGACAATCATGGATGACATCCGTGAATCCATGTTCTTGATGTTGGACAGGGAAGAATAGTGCGTGACGAGTTCATCGGTGTTCCTTTGAATTTTGGCGTGGTCCAATCTGCTTGAACGAGGGATGGTACATCTGAAGACGGGGACAGGCTTGAATAAGGATCAAGAAGCAACGGATGGTTTGAGGCTTGTAAGAAAATTAATCGGGATTTTTCGTTGACCATGAGTTGTTGCGATCTGACTTTAGAGTCGTTTAAAAACGGATGCGGAAGCAAGATTACTGTGGGATGTGTCATGTCCACAATTTCAGTTTCATGCTGTGGACAGCTGTCTTTTCCTGCCCGAAGCTTGGTGTTGATTGTGAGATGACAAGGAATATGTAGCTCAATCCAGAGTGAAAGAATGACAAGGGATGATGAAGGCTATTACTGAATGGATGGCTTGGTCTTGTTTTTGAAATGACGGACAGCATGATCCAAAAATGCGAGTGCTTGACTTGAGGACAGAGGCAGATCGTGTTAAGGGTAGTCCACACCATTGATGAGTAGATGCGACTGAAGGGCTTCAGGATGAAGGAACGGCCATCTTGGATAGCAGTCCGAAAATTGAAAACTCGGATGGGAATAGCGAAACATGGTAAAGGTATAAAAAGTTGGTTGGCCAATCTTGAGTGAAAGAACGGTTGTATGCTGATGAGGTGGTTTGTTGGTTGTTGACTTGTACTTGAATTACCGTACAGCACGGTCCATTATGGCGTGGGCTTGAGATGAGGACAAAGGTGATGCTTGTGCCTGAGTTCGTGGATGAGCATGCTGGTAAAGCAAGTGGAATATCTGACAGAGATTGATGCGTCTTCAAAGAGGCAATCTGTGAGAATGCTTCTTTTTCTTGGCCTTCTTAATTGAAGAAAAAACTGGTAGCCATCGATGGGCGACGGACAGCGAGGCAATGGAGCGGCCATTTTGGATGCTGGATAAGTCGTCATTTCACGGGAACAGTCCATGGTGTAATCCGCTTGAGCGTGCGTTCGCTGTCCGAGAACTGCATGAAATGAGGACGGACAGGAGAAAAAACGGACTGTTGCTCGAAGACAGGACAGAGACGATGAGGGCGAGTTGGTAATCCAGTCTTCAGTGTACGAATGGCTGTGTGATGATAATGTACTTGAATTGTCGTATGGCACGATCCATTAAGGTGTGTACTTGAGATGAGGACAGAGGCAGAACCTTGTTGAGAGAAGGACAGTCAGAGTTCTTGGATGAACTTGATGACAAGTCGAGAGAAAATTCGGACAGATCGATGCGACAATAATTTTCGGATCGGCGGGCAACAAACTGCGAGGTGATTCTTGTTTGCAGAATCAGTCGTCGTTTCTTTGGATCGGGCCATGACGTAGTCCGCTTGAGCGTGTGCTGGCTGTCTGCGATCTTGAAATTCGGCCAGCTGAAATCAGGACTGGGACAGAGCAAAGGACGGACTGTTGCTTGAAGACAGGACGGTGATGTGAGGAGAAAAGCGAAGGTCGACGTTTTCCGGCTACCGCTGGAGGGAAAAGATGGCAGGCCAGCCTCGCCCAAATGCTTTTGTAGAGGATCCTCGCGCATGTGCAGGACTGGTTACGCAGCTGTCAATCTCTAAACAGCTTTAAACCTCCAGCGAGAGCAGCATACTTCAGGGGATGACAGTTTGAATCTAGGAATAAAGCCGCAGAAAAAAGGCCTGGAAAAAAGTCAGTAAAAGAAGCCACAGTCAAAAAAGCTGCAGAAAAAACGTTTTCTGGTGAAATACGACCCAGGGCAACTGACCTAAAACTTGACCTAACATGTAACAAAAACACGAAAAACTACAACAAAATATAGACAAAACAATTCGGCTTTTTCCTTAAGCTGTTTTCCCACCGCTTTTCTTCCTTCGGTTGTTTCTTCCAGGCTAATTTTTTGTTCATGTTTTTTTTTTTTGCCATGTACCTTCAGTTCAAACTGATTAAACGTTTTCGATTACCGCAGATTCTAAGGATGTAAACATATTTTGGCAACATTTGTGGTTACATTTAATTCAAGTAAAAGAAAAGTCGTGTGCTGGTTTTCGGAATATAGCCCCGCCTAACACTGGCTGGTTTAAGTGCACTTGGATGTGATTTGTTTTTTAATAAGATTTCTCGTAGTCTGGATTTTTACGAATCTGGAACTCTTTGCTCAGACACAGCCAAAAAAAATGGGAGAACAAAATAGGAGTTTGCACACTATAAAACCAAGTGGCTTAAAATAAACATGTTTCAGACAGACATAGAAAAAAGTGTGTGCAAGTTTTAGCTGAAAACTACACACATATGTTTTACAAAATTCGATGGGTTCCGTAGACTTTCACACTATTCAGATATACTTTAACTTTTTCTCCAATGAAGAACGACAGTGGATTATTTCCCTTCATCCCCCACCCGACAGCTCCGTCCCCCCCCCCCCGATACTTTTTTTACACAGACGCAAAAAAAGCAATTGCGCAAGTCATGGCCCAGTCCTAAGGACGTGGGGTTATACGAGGTTGTCGGAATGGGAAAGGGTGCCGAAAATCCTGCCCATCTCAAAACTAATATGAAAGAAAAACCAATCGTAATCCTTTAAATGCAGTTATTTTCGTAAGATCAGACTTTTTGTGTACACTTCGTAGGGGGGGTGTGTCGGTAGATAATTCAATCTACTCTTTAAAACAGCGAAAGGAGTGAGGTGCTAAATGAGCATGACCGCCGTGTCCCCGGAAACCTTACAGATGTTCCCCGACAAACATTTTACTATTCGGGGGGGGGCACGCCGTAAGTGTCACAATGCGCGTACATCCTAGCAATTGGTTCCCTGCCCGACTAGGGCCGGATTAAAACTCGTAGAGGCCTGGTGCTTAAGATTTATTGTGGCCTTATTCCCCCCCACCCCCTCCCACCAAAAAAGGAGTTTTCTTTTTTTGAACAATAATTTCTTCCTGTAACAACAGTAAAAACAAAACAAAAATGTATTTTAAATAGTACCGTTTCGTAACCGTGAGGCACCCTTGAGGTCCTTTTTGGCCTGTGGCCTGGTGCTTCAGCACCCAAAGCACCCCCCTTATTCCTGCCCCGTGCCCCACAAATTCCGAGACGAGGCAACTAACCTAACCTAATAATGCCCCAAACATTGTTCCTTGCATGAAACTCATTCCCCACCTGGTGAAATGCAGTCGAAGTTGCTTAACTACCTTATTTGATCTAATCTGTAACACCACACTGGAATCCTCACTTGTTTTGGATTTTATTTTTTCTGTGAATTTCACGTAAAAGTTAGGGATAGGCCAATTACCACTATTCAATGTAAGTGTAACGTTTTAAAGAAAATAAACAAATTGCTTATTAGATTGTGTAAAAGAAAATGCTTACGTTTAAAATGTGTTGCAAACATCTCTGCGCTGAGAGAACTGAAAGGACAGCGAGTATAAACAAACGCCGATCGTAGCATCCGGGGACGGCAGTAAAGACTAGTGTGCAGCCATCTACACTAAAAAGATCACTAAAAAATGTTTGTCTAGGTGGCTGCACACGTCTTCACTGCAGTCCCGAACGCTACGACAGACGTTTGTTTACAACGCAACATGTGTTTTAAGCGTGTGTTTGAATATTAGGGCTAAACACATTTGACGTCCAACACTACAAAACCGTTACCATACCGTTACCTTTCTGTCTAAATCTGTCTAAAACGTGTTTAGCATATTTTAAAACAACCGTATTTACATTGCGTAAATTCTTCTCCAGTGGCAATTCTTAGGTACTCTATTCAAGTGTGAGAGTGCGTGGCCCACCAATAACAGACGGTTACCCCTTCATTACGGGAACGAAAACGATCTTGGTAGTTCTAGACTGGAGTTTGAAGCCAGCCAGTCGATGGCCGAGTGCATTGCATCAGGGATTGCATCGCTATATCCTTGATGCCTTGCAAACCAGACGAAATCTTGGTCAGGTAAAAGTACATTCGACCTCTGATTGGCTGTTGTGCAACCAAGCTGCCATTGGTGGAAAAAAATACGAAACCGAAACTCCCCACCGGTAATGATAAGTTGCTAGTCGAAGCGCTTTTTTTTTTAGTACGTATTACGGCCGCAAGAGGGCAACGTGCATGCCTCGTAAGCTTGCGACAAGCGCCGGAATGCATTATAACACAAAAACGATGGTGACTCCCACGTCCTAAAGGACGTGTATATAATGCGCTCCTGGTAAAACTTAAAAGAAAAATTCAAAAAACTGCATGGCCAATGGAAAGGTGGGATGGAATCAGTAAAGATGGGATAAAATTTAACTGCCTTACCACCAAGGTTAGACACAAAGGTCCCCGATGGTAATCGCCAGTCGAGTTGAAAAGGAGACGAAGGATGGATGGCCATTTGTCATATAACATAAAAGAATATCAGAGTTTAAAAGCCTTAATGTAAGCAGGTCGCCGCATTAAAAATAAAGTAATTTAAATTAAATGATTCGCCTGGTTACGGTTAAAACATTATGAGACACTCCAGTAGAGTATGCTAAACGTAAAATGTTAAACACAAAATTCTGGTGTTTTAAGAAATCGTGTTAGGTGGTTTGTGCTTAACAACCGCTTGAACACATTTACAGATGGTGCCATAACTGCCTGCTAGATAGGGAAATACAAAAGGGGACCACCCTTACAGCAAAGAAGGATCGACGACAATTATGTCTAGTAGTAGGAATGATGAGTTTGAGGGATACCTACGATTCCCAAGTAGCTGCACTAAGTCCAAAAAGAGGTAGCTCAACAGGCAGAAAACCACGAAGAATTTTAAATGTCAAAATGAGATCGGCCTTAAGTCCACGGAGCTCCAAAGAGTCCAAGCTCAGTTGATTAAGACGGAAATGGTAGGCGAATTGCCTCAAGCCTGGCAATGATTTGGTGAAACGTCGCTGGATGGATTCAAGGTCGTCGATATCCTTAAGAAGGTATGGGGACCAGACTGGGCTAGCGTACTCTAACAATAGCCGAACATAGATCTTGTAGACCCATAGCTTAGTATCCAGACAGCCAGACGTAAAAATCCTAAGGACGATAACCAAACGACGATTAGCGTTCGATACCACGTGTCTACAATGAACAGTCGATCTTAACCCCGAGTCAAACCAAACACCAAGATCCTTCACCAAATTAACTCGAGGAAGAGGAATGCCATCCATTGTGTAAGTACACATCGGATTTTGGTTCCCAACGTGAAAGCTTTTACATTTAGTGATAGAGACGGGCAATTGCCAGTCAGTAGCCCAGCAGGAAATTAAGTCAATTTCACGTTGGATCAGTAAGCTGTCCTGAAGTGTAAATGACTGCAGAGTGAAGTGTGAGGTCACCGGCCAACTTTTGCTGCTCCGCATTGTGAGATTTGCAAGAAAGGACGTTAAGAAAAAGGATAAACAAAAAAGGGTCAAGCACAGGTCCTTGTGGGATCCCCTGACAGTGTTCACTGGGGCAGAAATAGAATTACCAGCAACAACTCTCTAAGGTCCGGCCAGCCAAAAAGGCTGAAAGCCATGCCAAAACCTGTACATTGAATCCATATAATTTAAGTTTCAAGAATTATGCACAACCGATTCGAAAGCCAAGTTTTAAAGTCAAAAGAATTTCATCAGATGGTGCACCAACGTCCAGGGCTTCTGTCCATCTATCCAAAGCAAGTAAAAGCTTGCTAAAAAGGATGAGCAGCATAACGGCCAGGTATAAACAAAATTGATCGTCTCTGATCAATTTATGTTTATTAGTGTAAAGCAACATTTGGTTCCGGATCATTCTCGCCATAACTTTACAAGGAACAACGGTAAGAGCAATAGGTCTGTAGTTCTGGGATCGGCTGGATTTCCCTTTTTAAAGATTGAGGTAACATTAGCAGTTGATCAAACTGTCGGAAGCTCACCTGAAGTTAAAGAAAGAGTAAAAATATAAGCTAAAGGCTTGCAGATTTCATAACGGATTTCTTTTTATTTATGTTTCTATTTCTTTCTATTTATGTTTGATCGCGGTATTTACTTTAAACTGATGTCGCAATATAAGTGCTTTAGTGTATTTTTACATAAGTGTGTCTGGCTCTTCTTTTTTTTTTTTTACTAGCTCACACGAAAATAGAAGTTCGCGCGCTTTGTCGTTAGATTGCGTTCGATGGTTCCCTCGCCTCGACAGCCAAGTCACATGATGCCAGAGCCAGCTACCAAAGCGGCTCTAGGGTGACGAAATAAGAACGGCAGCATCTGTCTGAACCCATCTTCGTACCAGTTGTAGGTGATGCGATACCATACTTATATCACATAACATCACATTTTACATCATTTTCCGTACAAGTGGATCTGGGTGACCAGCGTTTTAGTGGCAGCCACCATCTTGCGTTCTTGTTCGATTCGCGTGCGACAAAATGACGTCACACCGAGGGGTTCGACCATGCCCAGTGAACTATCTGGCCCGATCTACAACGAATCACAGGGGGGTAGACAAACTGGACGCCACGACTGTCGCAAATCTTGTTTACTTGCTGATCTTACACAGGTGGACATTATCTATGTCTTGTAATTTTGTTTCCGGTTCCTGCCTCTAGAACATGCTAGAATTTTCTATTACCCATAATACCCTGGCCATTTCGCGGTTGTCAGGGGTTACCAAAGCATATTTAAGCAAGGGGGCCAGCATGGAAAATCAGAAAGCCTTCGGGCCAGCCAACTGGCTGGTCCTCTTCAACCCCTGCTATGTCTCCTAGTTAGGGGTGTTTTTGGCTGTTAGGCCTTCAGTAGGCCCAATTTTGGTTAGGCTATTTTCCCCCAACCCAAAGTAAGCCTCTTATTTTTATTAAGCCTCTTAACCCTAACTTTAACCCTAACTTTAACCCTAACTTAAACCCAAAGTTCCCCAGCTTCTCTTAGATGAATTTGTTCAGTCTAATTTTGGTTTAGCTTCCCACAGTTTGTTATTTTTCGTTAACGACTGTCCCATTTCTAGAGGTCTGTTCGGGAATTGGCAAATCTCATCGGTGAATTTTTATACGTTGAATCGCGACATCTACTGGCAGCTAGTGGCGGTTTTCAAAATATAATTTTAATTTTACGTAGATTTGCGTGACAAATTTTTATTATGTGTTAAAGTATTTTTAAATAGTTTTTTTAAGTTATCACTCAGCCAAGAGTTAAGCTATATCTCTGCGATTGGAAAAAAAAAGCGACACGTTCGTGTATCCAGAAAGTGTTGCAAGGGTAGGAACGTTGGCCTTTTTTGTACGGACGGTATCGCCCTCGGTTGACAGAAAGCGGCGTTTTCGGCGGCTATACTGTCAACCCAGTCTCGTAATGCTATTTTTCATCCAATATCCGGCCAGTACTGTAGATAGCCCTGGTGGACAAAGCTAGAAACCTCATACACCCTAGGTATAGATTTATAAATCCGTTGCAAATCTTGTGCAAATCTTGTAAATCTGTAAATCTTGTGTAAACCATCTAAATCTGGTTTAAATCATTCAAATCTTGTAAATCTTGTACAAATCTTGTAAATCTGGTACATATCTTGTAAATCTTGTACAAATCTTGTAAATCTGGTACACATCTTGTAACTCACGTAAATCTGACGGAAATCATTTAAATCTTTTGTAAATCTTTAAATCCCAGCAAACCTTCATGCAAGTCTTTCCAAATCTGTAAATCTGCAAAACTTTATGTGAATGTTTAAGTTGTCTGCAAATCCGTGCAAATCTTGAAAAATCTCTTGTAAATCGTTAAATCTTACTTAAATTTTTAGTAAATCTTTAAATCTCAGCAAACCTGCAAATCTTCATGCAAATTTTCAAATCTGTGAATGTGTGTAAATCTGCAAATCTTTATGTAAATTTTCAAATCTGTGAATGTGTGTAAATCTGCAATTCTTTATGTAAATCTTTAAATCTTCTACAAATCCGTGTAAATCTTGTAAAACTTCATGTAAGTCATTAAATCTTACTTAAATCGTTAAATCCCAGCAAATCTGAAAATCTCCGTAAAATCTGTTGGAAGATTTACAGATTTAAAAAAAATCTTACACTTTGGCTTTGTCGAACCCCTCGCATCACACTGTCATTTGGACATATGCGATGAAAACAATAACTGTTTGGAGGGGTAATTCGGCAAGAGGCGAGTCACTGTGAAGCACCCGTGTCATACCTTTCACTTAACGTCTGAAACGATTGATAAACAAAATCAAACCAATACATTCTGAAGACGTTGTGCACATCACCGTGCATCAGCTCAGCCTCCGCGCAAAATTTGCACTGTCAGTACACATTTTCTGTAGTTTGTCAGTCAAAGAGTACACAAAATGGTTTTTTTTTTAATTCAATTTCCCATAACTTAATTTAACTGCAAGCCAAAAAAGGTGTGAATTATTTAGTACTGGAAATAGAAACATTCGGAGAGAAATAAATTCACACAAACCACTGTAAATAATATTAAGGTAAATCGGAAGCAAGCCAAACAGCGAACATCATACACTAGAAATAATATAGTGCAGTAAGTCATCTTAATGTATTTACGTTTAGGCCGAGTTGACTTCAGATGGGGAATTATGTTCTGGAATGTCCCTTTAAATCAAGAAGGGCCGCCCATAAGACATGTCAGTGTGTGACGCTTTAAGTAAATACGGATGCAAACCTATTTGCGTTGCCTTTTGGACTTATATGTCAGACTGCTTGAGCAGGGAATCGAACCCACGACCTTTGAAATCAAAGGCCTAGGTCCTACCGCTGAGCCATACCGACACGGCCTCGAAATGTGTTCCATAAATACGGATGCAAACCTATTTACGTTGCCTTTTGGACTTATATGTCAAACTGCCTGAGCGGGGAATCGAACCCTCTACCTTAGAAATCCGCGGTCCTACCGCTCAAAAACATGTCAGTATGGCCGTGTCAGTATGACTCAGCGGTAGAACCTCGACCTCTGATTTCAAAGGTCGTGGGTTCGATTCCCCACTCAGGCAGTCTGACATTAAGTCCAAAAGGCAACGTAAATAGGTTTGCATCCGTATTTATTTAAGGCGTCAGGGAAGCCATGTCTTATGTCTGATTTAAAGGGAAAATCTAGAACATAATTCCCCATCTAAAGTCAACTCGACCTAAACGTAAGTACATTAAGATGACTTCCTGTACTATGTTATTTCTAGTGTATGATGTTCGTTGTTTGGGTTGCATCCGTATTTATTTAACCCATCTCGAGCCCATTGGCTTTCCATCATGTTTCATCTGTGACGCTTGTCAAGAACCGGAGTGAAAGAGGGGGGTGGATGAAACCACGTTCGGGCCGTATTATTTGCCTCTCCTTTCGTGTTCCTTATTTCACGAAACATCCCTAACGACTTACCACCTGTAACAACATCTAGCGTGGCAAGTCTAACGACACCGTTTTAACTCACTATGGTGTGGATGAATAATTAACGATGGCGCTGCACAGAACCCAGAATAACATATTAGGGTCGGCTAACAGGGCCTAATTAATTCCTTATCAAAGAATAATAAGGTAAATTGGGTATGCGTGGTTGATTAGGTTGTGTTACATTTAGCGGTTTTCGACGAGGCGTAGACTTTTACAACGATTTCTGGTTGTGGATGGCGCTAACTAATTTTAACTTTCATCACGGTGCAACGAGAACACGGTGGGCGACAACTTCAAATTGTTGAATACAACATAAACGTTAAACTTCAGTGGCATCTTCCTATTCACTCGTTAAGAGCATTCGTTCGCTAAGAGCATATTCGAATAGGATATATTCCATTCGAATATTCGCAAACAAAAAAGTCCTGTGTCATTTGACGTTTATTTATTATTTTTTTGAGTTGGTCTTAAAGTTGTCCTGTGTGCTTCTCGGGTCCTAGCCAGTCTGCAATATGTGGAATGGTTGAAAGATTACTATACGAACACTACAGGTCACCACAGACAGTGTGGCCTGATGGTTAACTAGGGGTCGGACGAATATTCGAATATTCGTTCGTTAAGAGTAACTTCGAATAGGATATATTATTCCATTCGAATATTCTCAATTGACGTGTTATTCTCAATTCTGTCTCATTTGACGTTTTCCCCTCATTTTTGAGTTGGTTTTTAAGTTTTCCTGTGTGTTTCTTGAGTCCCAGCCAGTCCGCACTACGCTTTCTTCCCCTCCCATTCAATCTGTAGTGGGAATAATCCTTGCATTTTGCTTTGCTCACTTGCAAGTGGACGGAGGGGATGGGCGCTCGGGTGGAAAAACGGATGCGCCCAACAGTTCTCCCTAAAACATTTAAGAACTAAGAAATGGGGCATAGAATTCGACCAGGGCCATGGTACCAGTTGATCGATGACGATAGCTTCAATACCAATAGCTTGAACATGAAAGGCACCATGGTGAATTACGGTCATTCCGCACTGCAGTTGGCAACTCTATCATTTTGTTTAGGGTTGTGTTATGTATGCCTTCCAAGTTGCCTTGCCTAGTAGATTAAATTAAACTTGTGGTAATATTATGTATGTCTTGCATTGCCAATAGACTAACAGGCGTTTTCCAGAAATCCACTCACGAGTGAGTGAGGCTAAAGGTAAGTGCAAGGGTCAAAACGCATACAGAAATATCCTCAGAAATATACACTACATTCTCTTTTGTGTCTGTACTAACATTATCGACCCTTGCCTTAGATGTTTGCACTCACATTTGCCCTCTCACACACACACTTGAGTGGATTTCTGGAAAAAGGCTGTAACAACCGTATTCCAGAAATCTACGCAAGGGCCAAATCGTGCTAAGGGTCAATGTATGTAAGAATCAAAGCACGTGTATAGAAACACCCTAACATGTTAGGACACTCACATTCGCTTCTGTGGTTATACTAAAATTGTTGACCCTTACCTTTGATGTTTGCATTCACATTTGCCCTCTCACACTCACACTTGAGTGTATTTCGGGAATATGGCTGTAAATGACATCACGTATATAATGAAAACCGAAATGTTTTGTGTGTGTGTGGGGGGGGGGGGGG
>JAHWFP010034105.1:124350-149564 GCA_023313725.1 Lithobius niger | reverse complement strand
GGTTTTGACTTTTAGACCCTTACTTTTAACTTTTAACGATACGTTTTGTTTATTAATCCGTGTTACTTTGAGAATTGTAATAAATAGGTGTAGTGGTGGATGAGGGGTGGGGTATGTGTGACACCTTTATAATTAATTTGTTGTTTGTTTTGTTGCGCCGCCTTTAATCTCGGTAAAATGCTATGGTTCTTACTAACCTGGCTATCGCAAGTGTTAACAATAGAAACAAATCCTTTAATCTTCAGTCTATGTCTTGCAGCTGGCGTTTGTTAAATGGCATTGTTGCATAATAACAATGTTTAAAACAATGTAAAACAATCAATCTGGTCGTTTAGAGCTCCGTAACCCCTGAACCACTTGACCAATTAGAAAAGGCCTTATGGAAAGGGCACATCTACGGAGCAATACCTGTAAAATGAGCTAAGAACCAGCTTTACAGGACAAATAGTTTGACCTGTAGAGAGGACAGACGAAAGTATCCCCAGAACAACAACAACAACAAGAAGCAGAACAAGAAGTTGTCTATTTGGCCCCTCTCTGTATCTCGGGTTTGGCTGGACTGAATTTCACAATCTTTGGACTGTAGACAGGCCTTGACTAGTCAAGGCTAGATTCCAAATTTGGTTTAAAATCTTTTAATTTTGACGGAGTTATAAGCTCTCAAAGTTGAAAGTTTAACACAGAGATCCTAGGTCGACCCTTACTAACACTGGCTATCGCCAGTGTTAATAACAAATCCTGAATTTTCCTTCTAATTTAAAGGTGTTGAATTGGCATTTTACCTTGTATAAAACAGTAACTGATCTTTAAAACACCCAAACCAAAAAAAAAAAAGGACCTGGAAATCCGTTGCATTATTTTTTTGCAAATTCAAATTTTCGAATTTTTGGTAATACAAGCACGTGACTTGTCTAACCCGTGAAGCCATGCAGCGCGTCTCGGTAGCTTCCATCATCGCATTGCAAAGCGCTATTCACCAGCCGCACCATTGCGCCCCACGTCAGTAGCTTCTACCACCAGATTGCAGAAGCGCTACTCGTGAGCCGTATCATTGCGCACCCGTCGGTAGCTTTCACCATTGGATTGTAGAAGTGCTACTTGCGACTGCATCATCGTGCACCCATCAGTTGCTTCCATAATCGGATTGCAGAAGTACTACGCGTGCGCTGAATCATTGCCCACCAGCCGATAGCTTCCATTACCAGATTGCAGAAGAGCTACTCGCCAGCTGCAGCATCACGTACCCGTCGGTAGCTTCCATCATCGGATTGCAGAAGAGGTACTCGCGAGCTGCACCATCGTGCACCCGTAAATAGCTTCCATTATCGGACTGCAGAGAGATACTCAAGGACTGCACCATCGCGTACCCGTCGGTATACCTTCCATCATCGGATTGTAGAAGCGCTACTAGCGGGCTGTCTCTCATTGGCGTTGTTGTTGACGCAATAATTCTTACGGTATTAATAATGTAGTTATTAGGTATTAGGTATTAATAATGGTGCACGTAAATCGAGTGCACAAGCGAATTTCGGATAAGCGAGGGCACAAACCATAAATCGAGTACACATGTAACCTATCTCTGGCAGCGCTCAATCAGAACTGTGGAGAGCAATCTAAAGCCTCCACTAATTAGAAATGCCTGAAACTTGCTGCCGGAAAATACAAAACTATGACACACTGGGTGTGCGCTCGTGCCAGCATCTGTATGGCCAACACACAGTGTGCTCCATGGGTAAAACTACTACTTCCAACTAGATGGATTTACAAATAGAATTATCCACCCATTTAATTTATGCGGGTGTGTTTCTGACCTTCTTTCCAAAACGGTTGCGGAACCAGGATACAATTTTAGAAGGTAGGGCGGGGTGAGGGGGGCTTCAAATCAGTTACGGAATTGAGGTTTTATGGCGCGTATAGACAACTATAGGTCAATGGCGCCAACTTCAGTCACAGTGTAGTAGTCCTGCTTGCCACCGCACCACACATTACAGAGATTTTAAACAGACCCCAAATGTAGATCTAGAGGTCGAGAACACAGTTTGTCGATAGCGGTCCCAGTACCATATTTTAAAGTGTGCGTAGCCTATCTTGAGTTCGCCGCAGATTGTACGTTTTTGGCAGCAGAGTGCCTTGTTGATATCCAAGATGGTTACAAAAAACAATGGCGGTCGTCGATTAAAGCCGCCCCTCCAGGAAGACGTAGCCGCTCATAAAATACTTCCAGGACTCAAGGTACGCCGCGCTCACAATAGGAGGCTAGAAAATACCGATGGTTTTAAAGGTGGTGGTGGTATTTTATGACTTGTAGTGCATTTGAAGATTTCAGCCAATGCTGTTCTTTTGCTTTTGTTTGGACCCGACTGACACTGATTTACCCCCACAGTATAAGGAACAACTGGCCTTGATCTTAGATCATATACGCGTCCATTTTTTGCCACTTATACAGTCCAAACTACAACGTTTCCACATTGCAGGTATTTTATTGTTCTTTTTCTATTCCTATTTATTTTTAACCTTCAACGAACGATTTTTTTAACCCACCAATTTCTGCCAACGCTAAAAATAATTGTCGGCATGAACTGCAGTACAGGAAAGCTATCAGAAAAATTACCACGCGTCCGTTCGCGACGTACAACATGGAATAATCTGAACTCACACAGAAAATCTCTACAAACACATTAAAAATATCGATGCAAAGCTAAATCCGCTCCAGTTTAAACAAGCCCCTTTAACGTTTCGACCTGCAATTAAAGTTAAAATTTAAAATGTACCGACCGAAGTTTGTTTAAAAAGACTTACTTAAAGTAGATTTGTTAGACTCGATTTATTAAAGGTTTTAAGAGGGGCGATCGCTCCCCCCCCCCCACCACCACCACCAGCCCTTTCCCCAAAAGAGACTACCATCTACACATTAATTCTGGATCCCGGCTGAGCAGATAAGAAAAAAAAGGCCAGACAATCACTTTAATAGCTTTTCATTGTGTTCGTGCGTGTGTAATGTCTTTGCACGGTACCTAATGGTGCAGGTATTAAAGATTTAAACGAGAAAACGGGTCCGGGCTGCGTTGTGCGCGAGAAAGATGCTCGAGCATCCCAATTTTTACCACGGTGCATCCAGTGATTTGAGCCAGGGGATGCGCTGATTGAGTGAGCGAAGTGAATGAAAATCAGCGTTTGTCAGCCAGTGTGCGCAAACATTGGATTGAAGAAACTGAATTCCGTGAAATCGTTTCTTAGCCAGTGTGCACTAAAATGGGAGTGAAGAAACTTAATTCGGTGAAGCATCCATAATATGGGAAATGGTGCACCTAACACCAGCCGTGCGTAGCACGGGCTTCCTCTAGTTTGATTATAAAACGCAAAAATACGTCTAAAAAATTAACGTTGGGCCAAATTTTTTCACTGTACCACCTAAAGGCAAATAAAATAACCAAACCAAAATGTTTAATTTTGTTATTTTGCCAATTGGTTTTATTGTATGTCGAATCGATTAAAATAAAAAAAGTTTACTGTAGACAGTTATCATTACACGACACTTCCCCTTTAAGAACCATCTGCTGGCGAATGTGTTCTTGAATTTTTGTGTGGACCAATTTTATTAAACATGCTGTCTGCAGATTGAAACAGAGTGACTTGCTGTTTTGGAATGCAGTCGTGTTCGCACATCCGGGCTGTGTCTTGCCATACATCCACCATTTCAGACCACGACGAAACAAATCGCAACTGCCCATAAAAAATAATGATGATGCCATAATGAAATTTTGTTCGTATTCTGTTCATGCTTGGCAGGCGTAGAGACCAACCGTGGGACATTGGAGTGGCTCATTTTTATCATAACTGCAGCATCAGTCTTTTGTACGTTCGTATATACATCCCGAAAAATAATAATCCGTAGAATATGTATCATTCGAAGGGTGGCGGGTGGGGGTGGAATTCGCTGTGCAGCACTGGAATCCAAATGTTCCCATTTTATTTGTTTTTCTGAGAGTTCCATATTTTCGCCTCCCAATAATTCCTAATATAATAACCGTTAATAAATAAAGTGTGCTACCCTGTCACTCTTTCATGATGGCAGGGGGGAGGGGAGGGGTTGAGGCTTAATGGCACGTCGGCAGCTAGCTAGGTCATTAGCGCCAACCTCAGTCACATTGCAGTGGTTGGAAATTCCACTGCACCACACATACAGATTGGCCGTGTCAGCTCCGGCCTTCAGAGCCGACAACAAGGAGTGGGTTTGGGGGAGGGGTTGAAATTAGATTTGATACCCCCCCCCCCCCCCCAGAAAGACTGGTTGTGGGACGAAGGTACGAATAAAGCTTGGTAATTGTAAAATACAGTATATTGTCCTCAATTCAGAAAAAAACTGGAGTTCCAGTCAAAAATGTTATTTTTACCTCCCCCCCCCCAAAAAAAAATATATATATATACTTTTGTTTTCGAGCCACCCTTGCCTACCTTTGGTATCAATAGTTCAATTCAACGATCAGGTAGTCTGATATTTAAGCCCGAAAGGAACGGACTTAGGTTATTATCTTTCTGTGATCGTGGTGAAACGAACGCTGATATAGGCACACAGAAAGGGTGGTTTCTATTCTAGATATTCATTGGCGCTGGTCTTCCGGATACTCGCGCGTGGAGCCGATGCGGTTTTATTTAACGCGATGTATATCAAGTGGAAACGGCGTACATTGCCACAATCCTACATTGCTACGTTTTCTTCGATGATTCATTTTTAGCAATCGCGTCTATATCCTGATTAGCCGTTCCTCACTGGACTTTCGCTGCCAGCAAGACGTGCAGCGCCGTGTTAACTCGTAGAGGCCTGGTGCTTTAAGATTTATTGTGCCCCTCCCCTCCCCCCTCTTATTCCCCCCAGCCCCGCCAAAAAAGGAGAAAAACAATAATTTTTTTATACAATTTTTCAGTAAAAGTAAAACATTTTTATTAAATTTAGAATAGTACCTTATTTTATTTCTCGTTTTACCATGAGGCCCTTTTTTCTGCATGCAGCCCGGTGCTTCAGCACCCAAGTAAGTACGCCCCCCCCCCCCCCCTAATCCGGCCCTGCTAGACGTGCCAAAGCGACAAAGACGGCACGGTTTGGTATTTAAACATTTCTTTATCAATAAATTGTATAAAGCATGGATGGAAATTATTCAGCAGATTTTACCCATTTCTTTTGCGTGTTAATGTTATATTAATTATGGCATCTCAGTGAAGGGAATTATGATATAAAAAAATTGATTAGTTATTTTTACGATTATTTTATTTTTAATAGTTGCTTTAGAAACTACTAATTCTCCACCGGCTTGCTAACCATCGGTCGATAAGTTTTTTTTTATTTAGAAAATAATGATTCTGGAAATACTGGAAACCTGCCTCCCGGCTGTACACAGAGTATTTACGGTGGGTACAATTATCCGTGTTTGTTTTGTCGTCTATTATACAACAGAAAATGAACTGAAGAAGGACGGGGTGTGGTATTAGGGGTAAATTGAATTTAAAAAAAAAGCCAGTTAGGCGCACTTAAAACGATTGACGCTATTAAATAAGCATTGAGCAGTAGGCACGAAGTATGAATTCCACAACGACGGCACTGGCTCGAGTTTAAACAGAACGATATCGTCTATTTTTTCTTTTTAAATCGTTTCGTCGCCATTAGTTAAGTATGGCTTCCGTGAATGACACAGTCCTATAGTAAAGCGTGTC
Organism: Lithobius niger; assembly: GCA_023313725.1. NCBI lineage: Eukaryota > Metazoa > Arthropoda > Chilopoda > Lithobiomorpha > Lithobiidae > Lithobius > Lithobius niger. The sequence goes on along the minus strand of JAHWFP010034105.1, from coordinate 143,855 downwards.
AAACCTATGTAAGGGCGCGTTTATGCAACGACTCGCCTTTGCATTCTCGCAGCTAGAACTCAATCGCGATGGCAAAGGTGACATTGCCATGGTAACAACGCTAAATGGATTAGCTAAATCCGAAATCGTTTCAGTAAATACTTGCAGTCTTATGATCCGTGCCAATAATATGAAGAATTCCTCATGACGAAACAATTTTCCCAAACGCTTCTGAACTCACGTTATTTGCTGTTTTCGTTGCGAGGCGGCAGACATAAACCGCCACCATGTTGGAATTTGAGGTGATTTCTAGCTTCTAGCTGCGAGAATGCAAAAGCTAGTGGTTGCGTAAACGTGCCCTGAGTCTTTAGTAACAAACGCGATTTTTTTGCTGAATAATATGCAGAGAGGGTTGAGTAGCACTTTAAGCCAAAAAAAAATCAGGGCCTATACTTAAAAACATAGAAAAGGAAAACTGCGACCAAAGTTGGCAAAAAAAATGTCTCGTGCTGCTTAAAATTTACGGTTAACAGAATAGAAGTTTTAACCTTTCGCAATTTTCTTTTTTTAATACAAGCGGCGTCCTTAGTGGAGAGTTAAATATTCCTTAGAGGCTGAAAACTAACCTTGTAGCGAAGAGAGCGACGAAAAACGTTGTAAATGAGCCAATAGGTTTTAGAATTAGCTCGTTCATAACTCCCGATAGGTTTTCGGGACTAATAAATGAAAAAAAGAAAAAAAAATGAATATGCATTTTAAAGGAAAATATAATGGAGTCGCCACCCTTATAGGTAATCATACCGGCGTGCTAAGAATTTTATGGCGCACACGTACGTCCGTATTCGCCGAACGTGAAACACTATTATGGCGCCCGAATGAAAGGTACAGCGCTTTTATATTCAATCGATGAGAACAATAAGGGAGTTTGCAGCGCTCCGAGTAAGGCCAACTCCCGCTAAAACGAGCAGGGTCCAAAAAACCCTGAGAGAACGAACCAACGAGGACTTCAAGGTTAAACAGCGGCGCTAATAGTAATTGGAGTATTATAATTAAGACTTCCTGCCATAATCTTAAAGATTGTCAACAACCAGTCATGTGAGAGGACTACAGCATCCCCCGACTTAAACGGAGCTCCGAACGCCGCCGCCTTGTATCTCTCGCTGTACAGAGAGAGGGAAGAGTGTGGTGGTGATTACGAACGAGGGACTCGGACGAGTCCATTTCAGGGAGTGCGGGTGGGGAGAAGTTCCGTTTTCGGTTTCCATTGATCCGTCGAGCTCGTGCGTACGCTAGCTTTGGAGAAGCCAGAGGACTCGGCTCTTTTCCGGCCAAAATACCCCCTCGTTTTTTTCCACTGGACACTCGCCGATCGTTGCTGGTTGCCGGCACCTTCAAGTTCGCCATCAACTACCCTGCTTTAGGAGATACTGGTCGTCTATTTTCCCATTTTTCTTTGTTGCCGGTGACTCGTGCTTTTGCCCCCCAGCGTCACATCAGCCTCACGTGCACACGGTCGTTCGTGCGCCTGTTGGCGTTTCCTAGCCGATACAACCAACCATGAGTGGGCCATGTGCGCGAGCGGTGGAGCTTCTGTTTCAAGTCGCCGCCACCGTAGTACTGCTCGTGGCCGCTGGAGTAAAAGAGGATTCGCTTCTGCCAGGTACTGTGTTATTGTTTGGCTTTTATACTTTGGCATGACTCTGATGTTTCTCGCTAGAGGGCTGCTTCCGGCTGCTTTGAATAAATCGTATTACGGGAACGAACAGGGGCAATGTGCCTGATATCGTAAAAACCAGGCCAATACGGTCGCTTTCTCCAGCACGAGAGCAGCTGCTCTCTTTTTGCTGGGAAATTTGTACAAGGTTAGAGAAAGGCGAAAACGTCATATCACCTGGCGAGTTGGTATGGCATGGAAGAGGGGATGAACAAGAGAACAGATAAAATTATACCGTGTTGGTACTATTCGAGAAAATGTTGCCATTGATCGTTAAACCAAGCAGGTATATATACGATTGAAATTCTAGGGCCATACAATTTTTCCCCCATATCCTACCTATGGAGTCACGTGGTTATAAATTGAAAATAGACCTCCACTTAAATTAGGTGATAATTGTGATATTGCTATGAGCGAAAATGCATTAAAAGGCCAGGCTCACAAACGGATTAAAAACAACACACGAGCAATGTGACACTGTATTAGATGGCAATGTCACACTCGGGAGTAAAAGAGAAGCACAAACATCATTGTGACTATACTTTCGATACAGTTGGTCGGTCGGCAATTACGAGTTAATAATGGGAAAGCCCGAATATGGAATCCGGAAAATCAACGTTAAAAAAAGTCGCTAATAACAAGGCAATCAAGCGTTAAATAATAAATTACGGAAGAATAATAATGAGAATTTCATGAGGAAATTTAATTTAAAAATACTACAGTTATGACAAAGCAGGATGGTGTTTAAAGTTATAGTACATACTTCATTCGTAATTCCATTAAAGGGAAATAAAGAGTTTTATATTTGTATATTGTATAACAGACTGTTTTTAAACACTGTCATATTTATCATGAGAAGCCGTTGTCAAGTAGTCTTAATTTTAATGGCATGGGGGGGGGTTGAGGCTTAATGGCGCGTCGGCAGTTAGGTCATCAGTGCCAACCTCAGTCACAGTGCAGTGGTCTGGGTTGCCACTGTCCCACACATTACAGAGATGGCAAACAAACCCCAAATTTTAGTGGTTAGTTTTAAATTGTTTTCCCAGAAAAGACGAACATTTGATCCCAAAATGCAGAAACGATATACTCCTGAAAAGTACAAACGATATCCTGCCGTTAAGTTTAGAAAGTTGATTTAGGTATACTCAGGATCGGGGTTGTTTTGTCTTTTGGCACCTATTGATGTTCGGAAAGGCGTCTTTTGGCTTAAGTTTTCGTTTTTGTTATTTTTCTGCCTCAACTGCTAGTCTTGTGTCTCTTATACAGCATGACCTTTTTTTTTAGTGTTTTAGTGTTTGTTCCTTGTACGATGCTATTCGGTGGTTTCTTTTTCCACTTGTAAACGGGATGCATAGGCCTAATCCCCACGTTGTGATTTATACTGCATCTTTGTGCATTTTTGGGGCTTATTTAAGCTTATACTTAAATTAAAAATAAATAGACCTATAGTGTCCGCGGCCTATTTTGAGTTCGCCCCAGAACGACACAGATAATCAATTGTATGTTTTTGGTAGCAGAGTGCCTTGTTGATATCCGAGGTGGTTACAAAAACAATGGCGGCCGTCGATTAATGCCGCCCCCTCACCAGGAAAACTTAGCCGCTCATAAAATACCTGCACGACTCAAGATAAACCGCGCACACAACAGTGGAAAAAAATGGTCCAAAAGTGGAAATTTAACATCTTTATATTTTGGAAAATACTGCTATAAGCAATAGTTTTCAGTGTTCTTTATGATTGTTATCGACACATACAAGTGGAAATTGCTATATTTGCCCAACTTGCCCGTAAAAAAAATACACGTTAATTAAATTACCAAAATTTTGAATCCATTATTTTGAACTCCGGTTCGAGGTGTTTCGTCGGTCCTGATAACGATGCTGTTAAAAAGAAAGACACATAATTCAACTATATTTATGTCAATTGAATGAATTGAAAGTTTTTGTTATTGAGGGAAGAGGTGATAGTGTGAAGGGGAGGGGAGGAACAAGCAAGATTTAGGAAAATGTTTGTTTTTTCAGCACTGTTTCCCTGTGCATGTGCTTAAGTGAATATTTCAAATAAAGGCAATAAACAGTAATGAATTGGTCTACACCTTTCCTGTGTGTATAGGACCTTAGTGAGTGATTTGAAAAACGGCTTGACATTACGTTGTGATTTTGTTTGGGAGGCTTAAAACTTGGGAGTTTCCTATGCTTCCTTAGTGCGCTGTGAACCAATTCAAAATATAAAACGTATTAAATTATATCTTTTTTTTTGCTGCGTAATGCATTCAATAAACTGACGATAGTAAAGTTGTATATTCGCTACAATTAGCCCAGTATTAACATTTCTTTAAAGTGGGTATATTCGTCGAAATGGACGAGATGATACTCGGTTACAATGCTTTACCTGTTCTCAAGTCATATTTTCTAAAACGTTTCCTGTAATCCCGTGTAGGGTTTTTTAAATTGAACGAATTATAATATTATTCGTTTTACAGATTAAAAGAACAATAAACTACTTTTTGTGACATTTTTTTCGTCTCGAATAGACGAAGTCTACACATAGGATCTAAGTGAACAAAGTAAAAGAAAAAGATATCGCACAACTTTACAGAAAGTGAAAGGAAACCGGATTAATTCAGTCTACTTAGTTTACAGAAATATGATACTAAGTCATGTTAGTTACTTTTTCAAACGTTCACTGAAGGTGAAAAGATACACAAATAATACTGGGCTTCTTCTGAGAGAATAGGGCTAGTAAGTATAAGTCACATGGCTGAGATGGTTCAGGTATACGAATGTTTTCATACAATTTTACTTGCGGAATTTCAAAATTCTTCCAGTGCATCTCTCTACAGTATTGGTAAAAAAAATTTAAAAAAAAAAAAAAAAAAAAGATTTTCAGCACCAGCAGACTGAAAATTCTGACAAAAAAGTGTATCCTAATCGATTCTGCTCCGTAGGAGGTGAAGTCTATTGCAACGACATGAATAACGTCAAAGTCTTAGATCGTTTTTTTTTTCTTTGTTCAACCTGAAGCACTTCTCGCTCGGCCTGCGTTGTTCCATTCCAAACACTTCAACAGTAATTTACATTTCGAACTTAAAATTTCCAGATTTCAAAATGATTAGACGTGTAGGATACCTTTCGACTAGACAAGTTTTGTGTAAGCAATAAAGTATCTTTTCAGTCTGATTGCTGATGTATAAATTTCTTTCTTTCCTGCGGGATTTTATTTTTAGCTGTTGAAAGTTTTGGTACTTCTTTACGGTTCTTTGTGACGCTTACGACGTTTCATAGAGTTTGAGCAGCTTGAGTTAAGATTTTTCTGTTGTTCTTAGGTAATTAAAAATCGCAGGCAGATCGTGATTTAGATAATTAAGGGCCGGGGCAATAATTTCTTTGAGGCCTTTTTTTAAGGCACTCGTAAACGAAATGGAAACAGTTATAGTGTCCACGGCCTATCTTGAGTGCGCCACAGAACGAAAACAGATAATCGATTGTACGTTTTTGCTATTAGAGTGCCTTGTTGATATCCAGCATGGTAACAAAAACAGTGGCGGCCGACGATTAAAGCCGCCTCCTCCAGGAAGACGTATAGCCGCTCAAAAAATACTGTAGGACTCAAGATACGCCGCGCAGACAATACGCTATTTTAAAATTGCTATAAAGTTTCGTATTTGCACATTTTTGTGGAAACCGTTCCTCAGTTTATAGTAGTTTTTAGCTGTTTGTAACTTACATTTATGAATTGTTTTAATCCAACGCTTTGGGACAAATTTCGGATTTGATAACGTGGACTTCAGCTACCGACCTTGACTAAGGAATTGCAAACAATGTTGCGATGAAGGTTGCAGATTTTAACTGTTGGTTCTTCTGTTTCGAATTCCCAGACTTATGCCAACTCTGCAAATTGAATTAAATTCTAACGCGAGTAGTTAATTATTATTCGTTATTTAAAAGTGGTGGCGAAAAAAACGCAGCGCCACAGGCAGTATGTGTGGACAATTTCCTTTATTAGTACGTTTTTTTTTCTTTTGTTCGAGGACTAGAACATTTTAAAGTCAACGCCATTCCCTCCCCCCCCCCCCCCGACAAAAAAAAAAAAAAATTTGGGGACAAAACGTCCGGGCCTTGTCGACCTCTTTGTAAATCTGTCTGGTGTTGCAAATCTGCGCGTAAATGTTCGAGCTATCTCTGTTTTACGTACTCGGCTGGTAGGAGGGAAATCTTTTCAGGACAGCATGCTTTTCCAAGGGGCAGCTTCGAGACCGTCTTGAGCCTCTTAATCTTTTCTAGCATGAACATGAATAGTGGAAGAATATAATAGATTATAAAACCAGTGGCCACTAGAAGGGGGGATTATTAGCGGTGGGGGGGGGGAGGACGGTTGTTAGCCAGTGTGCGCAATTTGAGTCATATGATGGGGTGATTGAGCGTGCGAAGGGAACGAAAATCAGCGTTACTATATTAAGCAGTGTATGCGAAAATTTGGTTACAGACACTTTGTTCGTTGAAACATGGACATACACTTGAGCGACCATACCGTACCAGTCTTGTAAACCGTGCATTAAACAGCTAGTCTTACTTTAAGTTCGGAGAGATGACAGAATAAACAGTGCGACAACGAAAGCTAAAAAAAAAAGAAGATTAAAGAAAATACCTTTTTTTTTAAATAACGTGAATGCTATTTAGCTATGTCGAATGGTTGCTATTTGTCTAAATATTATTATTTTTGGTGCAAAATTTGCGACCCGTGACGAAGGGATGAACATGTATCGGTTGCACAGGGTCGTTTTTGCACGACCCGGACATGACAGTCAGGAGTGGACGATGCAGTGTTGTACTAAGAAGGGTGTCTTCGGCTGTCAACACCAACGATATTATTTTTGACATGACATCCCAAACGATTTCCAGCTGAGTTCAATTAAGTCCCAACAACGATCAAACTTCACCCAAAAAAAATAAAACTGGCAACTGACCAAAAAATAGCAACACTTAAAAAAATCTACTCGGTGCGAGAGTTTATAATCTTCACCACCGCATGAGACACCACTTGGTTGTCACGTTTGTACTTTTGTCACTTTGTTCATGCATATAAAATAAGATATAGACGTTTTATATCTTCCCTCTCCTATGTTAATAATTCAGGCTTGACACTCGTAGTCCATGTATTCCTTGACTGCTATTGTTTATTAAACGTAAACAAAAGATATTGTGCCGAAACTCCATAACATTATTACGGTGAAGTTCACTGCGTACGCTTATTCGGAAATATAAGGCAATACCGAACATTCAACTTTAAAAAAAATACGAACCAATGCGCCAAGTTTTAAAGTTGCGTTGTTTGTCTGTTGAGTGAAAACTTGGCTCGTTTTGGATACCACAGACTTTCAATGGCTGAAACTTTGCGGGTTTTTAGTATTTATAATTTATTCTTTTTGGCTAAGATTAAAAATCTGACAGCCACACTGTCGGCTGCTAACCTCTAATAGTTATCATTGACTGTAGAGAGAATTAATGTGGAAGCATTTAAAACGTAGGCTAATAATTTTCTACGAATTTTGGAGCAGCTGAAGTAACTTAATGATTCTACAGGTCAAATTTTCGACATTGCCAGACATTAAAAAAAAATCTAAATCTTTTCATACAGCTTATCTCCTACAAAAATTAAAAAATCTCGGACGGGAGAACAGACTTATCGCGCAACTGACGCGCTATGTTTCACGGAAGATGGAAACGGCGATGAGCACCAACAAATTGGTGACAATCAACAAGCAAGTGACGGACCGTAAGTGGCCATCGACACCAATGACTTTGTTTCACGTAGACCAAAGTAAGATAAAGTTCCGACCTTAGGAAACTGGGAAAACTCCATTAGACCTGCAGAAAACCTCCATCACGGCAATTTGAGATACGATTTCAAGAATTCTGCGAAATCATTATTCCGTAGACTCTGAAGACCTAACTAACATACACTTACAATGTACACTAAATGTGTACTGCCAGTAAACAATTCTTGTGGTGGCTGAGATGTTATACAGTGATGTGTGCCATCCTTGCATTCAGAGTGTGCACATCACACGAGCAGCTCAGCCTATATAGGAAAATTTGTGTACTGGTCATCCACATTTTAGACAGTTTGCGGGTACTACGTTTATTCAAAGTACACAATTCGTGTGGAGAGAGCATAAAGTGCATGAAAGGAAGGGCACGTCAGTACATTGGTTATTTGGTTCCAAACTTTGACAATGCTGCCCTTATTGTGGACAGCTCCGCCGACATATGAGCAAAGGAAAAAAATCGAGATCGAAACCGAATGGGTAACAACACAAATCACAATCCAAGCAGAAGGTGCAGCTGAAGCAGGGGTGCTCATTCCCCCCCCTCACCCCAAAAACTATGAGGAGTCTCCTCCATTTTTTTTAATCCCTCCCCGTCCCTTCAACTTTAGAAAAAGCTTCGTATTTCATAGCATGATTACTTGAGCTCTAACTAATCATGTTATGAAATATACCTTTTTTCGAAATGTGGAAGGGGAGTGGTTTAAAAAAGTTGAACGAGTATAAAAATATGGTTACGCGATATAATACAAAACAAAAACAAAACAAAATACTGACAAAATTTTACACCTAGACCCTGACTGTCAAAGCTTGTCCGTGTTCCTTCTAGGTTTTGACTTTTAGGTCCTTACTCTAAACATTTAACGCTCCGTTTTTGTTCATTAATAATACACTGGTTGGCCATACAATGTACATGAACCGCAAACAATTATAAGTATATTTATTTAGTGTGGCACGTCGGATGTTTATTTTAATTGTTGAACTTTACTTTAAAACTGTATCTTAAAATAACTTTTAAATTTTAGTCCAAATTGGAATTTGAAAATTGTTGAAGCTGACTGTGGGAGTTTAACTTTGTTGGCTTCCTGCAGACGAACTTCTGCATCGTTCGTTTTGTGGTCTGGTATTTGTATTTATACCAACTTCTCGTTTTTACGCCTGGCTGGCCTAGTAGTTATGTGAACTTTGATGCCCCCGGCCCTAGATAATAAGCCAGCCAGTCGTAAAAACTTTATTTTTTAACCAGTCTTAAAACCAATACGTTGCTTAGTCGTAACTTTTTTTGGAGGGGAGGGGAACTTCGTCCCCCCCCCCCCAAAACAAAGGTCAAAGGGATGCTCCTCACGTCGCGCACCCCCCCCCCCCCCCCCGTGGGCACCACTCAGCTAAAGAGCCACAGAAATACGGGTAAGGAGCCGCAGAGAAATAAAACGTCGGGAAAGTGAGGTTTAAGCTGACGTTAATTTGTTTAATACCTAAGCAGCTGTTGAAAAAAAAGCAAAACGATGTGTACAAAGCACGTTGGCCTCACCAACGTGATACAGAAGATAACAGTAGGGCCTATATAAAATGCATCGACAAATTCAATTGAAGTCAGCTCAAGTAGTCGTTTGGAGACTGAGTTGTACACAGTCAGTTCAACCACAGCGTCTTCAGAGTGTCAGTCTGTTACACTGTTATTATCAGTAGGCCTAGCAGGGGATTTAATGGGTCATCATTCCTCCGTTACCAATAAAAAGCTGACCAAACGTCAATTACCTAAATTAGCTACCCATACCACTGCCCTAACTCTGAAAGTTTTTCTTCACAGAAGTAGCACCTATAGCAAGATTTCTGTAGCATGTGTACACGGCTACCTGGATGTAAAGGCTTAACGTTAGAAATTCGACGCGTCGTCCAGTTAGCCACCGATTCTGCCACCAGTCGCGCTACTTACACCCCAAAAATGAACTGCTCTAGCACGCGGACTGAACTGTGAAAGGTATGTGTGACACGCGATAGGCGGATTTTAAGCTTAAAACACTGCATTGACACCAAATTATTAAAATTTAACAACAATAGCTTCATGCTACGTACCTCTTTTTTCACTCGACGACAAAACAAAGCCTCCGGAAGTTTAATTTCATGAATTTCAAGCAGAAGAGCAACCAAGGTACGTGTGTATTGTACTGTATGATACGCTACGGTGTTTTCATTCTCATTAAAAATTTGTTAAACGATCCTTTGCAGTAAATCGTCTGAAGACTTCAAGAATAGTCACCATTACCGTAAAATAATGTTCGTTTAGCGCTGCAACACCGGTAAAATCTAATAATGAGAAGATATCACGTTTTTGTGCATTTCGCATACACTAATCCCCCTCCTCTGACATCGACTAGGTCGAGTCTGTGCAGCGCAGTTTTACTAAGTTCATCCCTGGCCTTAAGAGCCTGGACTATCCTACCCGACTAAAGATCCTAAACTTGGAATCCCTTGAGTACCGACGCCTTGTTTGCGACATGTGCTGCACAGGATGGACGGGGGAAATCTTGCTGGTATTTTTGATGTCTGCCATTCTTCGCGCACTCGTGGCCACACTTTTAAACTTTTGGGCCGTACAGCAAAATTGAAGTGCCGGTCCCACTTCTTTTCCTTCCGTGTGGTCAACTGTTGGAATGCGCTTCCAGAGGCCGTTGTCCCGGGCGGGGGGGGGGCGGGGCATTGAGGCCTAATGGCGCGTCGACAACTTGGTCATTAGCGCCTGTTGTTGTCTCGGCACCGTCATTGCAGTCATTCCGGAGAAGACTTGCTGACTGCAACATTAGCGGGTTTTTGCATCGATGTTAAGATTTAGTGGGTGTTATTTTCGTATTTTTTATACCTACTGGTTTTTTTTTTGTAACATTTGCGAGTCTGCGTTTAGTTTATGCAAGTGTCATTCCATTTTTGTATGTACTTTAGTGTTCCTAAGTAGTACTTTGTCTTACATTTCTTTGTACTTAATCATTTTGTCGGTCTTATTTTGCTAGTATTGTCTTGTTTAATTTTGCAGAACCAGTGTTAGTGGCTACATCTGCCCTGTTGGTCTCTGTTTTCCTTTTCTTGGGAAATAAACATTATTATTATTATTATTATTATTATTATTATTATTATTATTATTATTAATCAATGCTACGATTGGGGTTTTTCGTTCTTCGTGCTTTCAGTTCAGCGCAACGCTTGGACGACGCGTCTAGCATGCTACGTGAAACCGAGCGTTAAGTCTTTTAAATATAGGTAGGCCCTAGTCTTGATATGTAATAGCAAGATCATGTAATGAGTTATGTAGGAAAGCATGTAACTGGGACCGTATACCCAACTCAGTGAGTGTTTTTAATTCAGAAATCCATCAACCTTTAAAAGACTTGGTTTTCGTGTCAATGCAAATCGGTTGGTGTGTACATACATGTAAGGAGGTTCTTAGGCTGGTTCGATTTAACCAAACTTCGAACTTTTATTTTCAATATACTGTTACGGATTTAAAGATTGAGGTACTCATGTATCCGTCAAACGTTAGAGTACATTGAATTAGTGTTCATTACTTCTCTTTCCTACAGAATTTCAGGCCGACTTCCAATTTTTATTTTCAATACACTGTTAAAGGGACACCCGGCCTGCCTTATAACATTCCGCGTGCCAAATTACAGCTACGCGCATATCGTCATCCGAGCAATTACAGCGCTAAGGTCGGCTGAGGTCGTAGCTGCGTTCCTCGCATAGCTGCTGTCTCGGTTGGCTTTGGGAATAGTACACGAGACAGAATCAAGTCAGCGATTGTGTCGTCACAAACCGGAATGATTCTCGTATTTTAAAATCACAATTTATAATTTTCTAGGCTAGTGTCTTATAATTTTGCTTCGGCGATCAATTGGAATAATTAATTTTAACTTTTATCGCTTTAGTCTATTAGATTTTAGATCTCATGGTAATTATTAGAAAGTTAGTAGATGTACACACAGAGATGAAACGTCATGATTATTGTACGTGCGGAATGCATCATATAGTTACGGTTCGTTCTTAAATACGTATAGTTAACATTATTCAAGAGAAAATTTTTTTGACGCCACATTTTAAAACGGTTTTTTTAGCAAGGGAAAGATTAACGGTAAGTAAATGGACCTTTTGGGGCCATACTTGATGTGGTGGATCGATAAAAATGGCTCTGGGAGGAATATCCCTTTAAGGCTTTAAACATAGTGATACTCGTGTGACCCGTTAAACATTAGAGTGAATTAACTATAGAGATCGTTACTCCTCTTTCCTACAGAATTTCTAGCAAACTTTCAATTTTTATTTTCATTACACTGTTACGGCTTTGAAGATCGAGATACTCATGTGACACGCCAAACGTTACAGTCATTGAATTAGTTTTCATTACTCCTCTTTTCTACAGAACTTCAAGTCAAATTTCAATTTTTATTTTCAATACACTGCTATGGATTTAAAGACATAGAGATACTCATGTGGGCCGTCAACGTTAGTGTACATTGAATTAGAGTTCGTTACTCCTTTTTCCTATAGAATTCCGAACCAAATTCCAGTTTTTATTGTCATTACACTGTTACGGCTTTAAAGCTCGAAATACTCATGTGACACGTCAAACGTTAGAGTACACTGAATCAATCGAGTATGTTACTCCTCTTTCCTGCTGATTTTCAAAAGACATTCTATTTTCTATTTTCACTACACTGTTACGTCATTAAAGATCGAGATGTGTAGGGATAGATCTGCGATATGCTAAGTCTCTCGTCAGTTAACTCTGGACGACCATACATTACTTACCAAAGAGCCTTGCTATCCGGATCTGTTTCTCAGTTTGTCTTCCCTCCAAAGAACAAGATTGCATATTGTATTATTCAGCAAAAATTGTATTGTAAAATTCCTCTACTGTAACCATGAACTCACCATGCCTACAACAAGTATAGCATAGCACCCTCTTTAACAATGCCTTGGCATCCCCACTCCAAAACTGTCATTCTATTCCAAGCTGTCAAACCAGTAAGTTACTTTCGAAATTGATAATTAGGAATTCTTCCTCCCCTTTTCCTCCACTAGTCCCAATTTCAGTCATCATGCCCCCAAAACATCACCTGTATTCATCCCCATCTCATTAGTTGCTTTGTTGCAGATTAGGCAGTGGCAGGCGAGTCTCTTAACCATCAAAATCCTGAACAATAAACATCATAGCCCTAACTCTACTTGCAATTCTTCCATACATAATAATTCCGCCCGTAATCCAGCCCTTGACGCTATAGATGTTCATGTGGCCCGCTAACGTTAAGAGTACATTAAATCAAAAAAAAAAAAAGTAAATTTCATTACTCCTCTTTCGTACGGAATTCTATACGTGCCTGTAACATTTAAAAGCATTATTGAATCACCACTAATGGTGAGCTGAATCATCATCAAAATTCCAAGACTGTAGTCTAATGTATGACTTACATGTCTCACTTAAAACTGGGCCGTATTAAAACTCTTAGCAGGCAACCTCGTTTCACACATTGTTGACTTACGAAATATCTACAAGGTCCGCTTTGCACAGCGATGGCGTCTGTCCAGACGATGACAGCGTGTTAAGTGTCTTCACCTAAAAAGTTCTGTAAATTCGTCTCAGGTTCGCTGGTCATTAATGTAACAGCTGCAGTTGTTATGCGTCATTGTTGGACTGCAATTATGATATTAAACGTCATGTGCTAATGTCATCACCTGACGAATTCTGTAAATTTCGATGAGAACCATTGGTTACTTGTAACAGCTGTAGTTGTCATTCTTCAGTGTTGGCCACAAAGTATCATATTACTGCATAGCCGGGTCCCAATCTTGATTAGTCATGCTATAAATCAAAATATTCATTTCAGTTCGATTTCCATTGATTTTACCATGCAAATTTGTGGTTTTTTGCCCTCTTTGGTTTGGAATATGGTTGTACATAGAATTGATTTTTGATTACCGTTGAAGATGAATCTTAATTGGACGGAAATGGCAAATTGTACAATGTAAACAGTAAAATTGTCACAGGGTATATAGTATTAATTGTTTTTATTTGAAAAATTAGCAAAAGGGTGAGCGTTGCTGTAACTCCTTTGTAACTGTAGCATGGTTGTGCACATTACGTGATGCTTAAATGATAAGAACTTTAAGATTTACCCTGTTATTGGGTTCTGACTATCGTTTGTTAGCATTGTGTGATGTCGGATGTCGGTTTTATACCTTGATACTGACTTTAAAGGGATATACCTCCCAGCGCAATTTTTCTCGATCCTCCACATTAAGGACGGCCCCAACGGTCTATTTCCTTACCGTTAGTCTTTCCCAAGCTAAAAATCTTTTTTTAAATGTGGGGTCTAGCAGATTTTCTGTTGAATATAATGGAACTTTATTTACGAACGACCCGTAACTATATGATGCATTGCGCGCTTACAATAACCACGACGTTTCATCTCTGTGTGTATGTACTAATTTGCTAATAATTACCATGCGATCAAAAATCTAAAAGCGTAATGCGGTAAAGATTTAAATTAATTATTCCAATAGATCGCCGAAGCAAAAGTATAAGACACTAGCCTAGAAAATTATAAATTGTGATGTTAAAATACGAGAATCATTCCGGTTTGTGACGACACTATTAATGCGTTCATGCTGGTTCGTCTATTAGGCACAATGCCAAATGAGACAGTAGCTACGTTCTTCAACGCAGCTACTTCTCAGATGACCTTAGTGTTCGTATTTGCGCGGAAGGTGACCAGCGCGAACTGTTATAAGGCAGGCTGGGTGTCCCTTTAACGACGGCCACCAAATAAAAAGGCACACGACACGGGCGGGTATGAACTGAAGAAGGAGATGCCACATAGAAAGCACATGGTGAAAATTACGAAAAAGCATACAACAAGCAAATTTCGGTTTCACCTCAACGACATGTCTATGTTGGGGAAAATCATGGTTTTGAACAGGTCTCGCGAGGATGGTAGTTCACCGATTGAAAAACCCATAGTGGTCAACCGGAAATATCGACAGTTTTACCTAAATTTTAAGTTTCGTAACGACTATCTCCCTAAACTCAGGCCGCATTAAGGAGGATGCTTTGGGTGCTGAAGCACCGGGCTACAGACCAAAAAAGCGCCTCAAGGGTTCCTCATGGTGGGGGGGGGGGGGATTGAGGCTTAATGGCGCGTCGACAACTCATGGTCACGCGAAAAATAAAATAAGATGCTAATTTCAATAACAAAATTTTTATTACTTTCACAGTTTTTACAAAAGAAATATTGTTTCAAAAAGTTAACTTCTTAATTGCGGGACTGCGGGGGGAGGGGGGAGGGAACAAATATTATTGTGTGCGCGGTGTATCTTGAGTCCTGCAAGTATTTTGTGAGCGGCTACGTCTTCCTGGATGGGGTGGCTTTAATCGATGGCCGCCATTGTTTTTGCAACCATCTTGGATATCAACAAGGCACTCCGCTACTGAAAACGTACAATCGATTATCTGTGTTCGTTCTGCGGAGAACTCAAGATAGGCCGCGGACACTACAAGCACCGGGCCTCTATGCGGCTTAATCCGACCCTCCCTAAATAGTGACATCGGGGGAGAGAAAAAGTTGAAAGGGTTATAAATTATAAATTGTAGACATTAGTAAAAGTTTGCAGAATGTTTCTGGAATTAGCTTTTATGCCATTTTAGCATGCCCTTCTTTACATTTGTTTGCCTTCTTTCTTAATTATTATTACATAAACGATAACGGACTGTCGACCTTGGATTATAGTTTCATTTCCCAGAAAGGAGTGTGGTGGGGCGGAATGGGGGCGGAAGGGGTGGGGGCGGTAATGAAATACTGGCCTTAACACATGCCGGCCAATTTATGGTGTTTTGATTTAATTTGACACAACATTGCTTTTTTTTTTAAATTATTGACTGTATTTTGGATCATCATAAACCCATACACAGTTTGATATGTTGTCTTTTCTTTTACGTCTAATGAATTTGGATTATGATTGCCTTTGACTAGCGAATTTAAGGCTATACAAAACGAACTATAGTTCCTTGCAGAAATGCGTTACATGGCTATTTTAATGATTTGTTTCTTTTTTAAGGCTGCCTTACATCCAGTTCTATACGATTTTGCATTTTTTGCATTAAATAAAATTCGACCTGAATACTACGACAGGTTCATACAGGTAAAAAAAAACTTATCTCTGTAGCATAAACATTTGTTATAATCGGCACCTAACCTATGGAGCAGCAAAAGGCACGACTTGTAGGATGCGTAATCACCAGATTACTGACGTTGTTCACAGTCGTGGATTTTACAGTCAACTTACTTTTAGGCACCCAAATCGTGCTTACATTTTTCTACGTAAGCATAATAAATATGTAATAAAAACACAGGTAATAATAAGAGTGCAACAGTAAAATAAAACAGTCAACGAAGTACACTAAAATGAGACGTTTCGGAATGAAATGACACTCCATTATCAAGCAGTAAACAGATAAAATTGTGTAAGCACACACATTTTTTTTAACGACCGGAGCTTCACTTCTTGTACCGGGACGGGGAAAGATATGACGTTGTCTCAATTTGGCTATGCAGTTGGATAATTTGGGACCTGCGGTTCTTTAGCCGCATCATTTGCATTTACCCTCTGTGGCTCTTTAGCCACATCTCCTACGTGTATCCTCTGTGGCTCTTATCCACGTCTGTGCCATCAGTTGGCCTTTTATTTCCAGCTCTGCACTATCGCCTCTTTCTTACCATCCCCCACTGCGTTTTCTACGGGTCATTTTTTCGTAGCTTTCCAGCTGTCTATTGGTATGTTGGCCTAGATTAAGGCTCTAGTTTGAGTAAGGACGGAAATAACCAACGTATTGTGCTGCCCCATCTTCCATATCCGTCCCTCCAATTATGGTTACAGACATATTGTTTGCAGTATTCTTTTAAATAAGATTTGGACACTTAAGACAACGTTATGAAATCATTGCGACTGTTTTATATTGTATTGTCAGTAAAACTAATTTTGGTTCACACCAAAAATCGTGGTTATCGTGGCTAAGCTTATTGTGTGAGAGCGGCGTATCTTGACTCCTGGAAGTATTTTATATGCGGCTACGACTTCCTGGAGGGGGCGGCTTTAATCAACGGCCCCCATTGTGTTTGTAACCATCCTGGATACCAACAAGGCACTCTGCTGCCAAAAACGTATAATCAATTATCTGTGTTCGTTCTGCAGCGAACTCAAGATAGGCCGCGCACACTTTAGCTAAGCAAAGAAGATGATCGGTTCGGTGACCCTCGGAAAGTCCCTGTCAGCCAATGCCTGAAAAATTAGTGTGAGAGACTAGCCTCCTTTAGTGCGTCTTGCATCTACGCTCAACTAATGTGGGTGTCATAGCAGCATCCAGCGATGATGACTGGAGATTGCCTGGTTTGAATCGCCGTACTTCCCCTCGCTGGGCCTAAGATAATTCGAGGTTACGACTGGTAAGGACTGACCCAAAACATTAACTGACGACCCTTGCATCGAATTGTACTTTTATACGCCACATTAACAATAGATTGCCCAGGGAATGACCCATAATGTGTAGTATTAGTCAATTGTGTTGGCAGTTGGCTCGTGCTTCCAAATTGCAAGCACATCTCCGATTGTAGCTAAGCCGGACGCTAAGGGGTCGACATCTCGAAAGCCATTTTTCAGAATTAGAAAAATCAGGAAAAATTGTGAAAACAGGTTGTCTGAAAGTGTACAGTGTGTTAGTGTTGTTTGAACAAAATTAACGATTTCACGACTTGGTAAATCTCACTGCATTGGCTAGGGGATGTAAGGATTGTTTGGGGATGGTCTTCTCTCTTGTACGCAAATTCTTCGGGGAGGGGAGATGTAACACGTCCAGTTACACGGACCATACAAACTGACACACGGAAGGCAACACTTCCGAGTTTTCACTCGCTATTGTTCACTTTACCCAGATCGCATACTATAGCTCAAACACAGTTATAATCCGAGAATGCAGTGAAGTCACCTAGCATCGCAGTGGTAACGATCTTCAAAGTAATAAAATCTGTATCTTGGTGTCGTCACTAAAGAAATTATTAAATAATGTAATAACAATATGCCTTCTGGATGCGTCTGTGTATTACCATAGTATAGCAGTACACGTTCTGGACACGGCCTATGTATAACCATTACACTCTTTGTACTACCAGTACACAGCTGTTGTGAAGGTTGAGCTGGTATGCAGAGATGTGCACAGTATTTTCAGAGTCTAGTAAGATTCAAAAGTGAGCTGGCTCATCTTTACAAGTAGTCTGCTTTAGATGTCGTAATGCTCTAGAAATTAATAAAACAAATAACAAAATTGGCGGAGGAATCGATTCGGTTTGGCTCTCGGTTTGGCTCTCGGTTTGGCTCTCGGATCGACTGACCTAACAACGATGAAAATACCTACAGATCCACTAGCTTAAAAAAAAAAAGAAAACGATCTAACGTCACGTTAAGATCATAGCGTCAGTATCATAACGAGGATTTAGTTTTTCTTATTTATTTTTGCCTGTTTGGTTAAGTTTGGTTCAGGTTTATTACTTTTCGAAACTACTTGCACCAACTCAGTAGACAAGTTGTTTGATTGTAACACTCCGCCATCAACTTTCAATCACACTTCCCTCAGGTTTCCTCAGATTTCGACTCGGTCGTCTTCAATTTTGCTCAAGCCCTGAAAGGCCTTCCAAATCCGCCCAATGAAATAGATCAACCAAATTTTCACCAAACTGAGGATTGCTGAGATCGTTTCAAGGGTTCATGGAATTACATTTCACTGGTCGAATCCAATTGTTGGCTTATCTTTACTCTACTCTCTCTTCTTAGCCTTCAGGAACGTAGGCCTACGGCCGAGGGGGATTTCGGCTCAAGAAACTTCGACACAGACCCAATCACTGGCTAAGTTCAATATTCAATACTGTGCGTGGGGTGTTAGTCTGGAACGGAGAGGAAAACGTTGGAGAAGAAACAGCAATAGGCCTACTCACTTGAATAGTATAGCAACCCAAACTTTGCACGGGCTAATAGTTTTATTTCTTTTTGGTAGCAGTTCAGAAAAAGTTTCATGAAAGTTTTTTTTAAAATTAAGAAATGTTGCTTGGTGAGGGTGAATTTCTAAATTTTGTGGTATATTGAAGTTGAGCCAACTCTGGAAGAAAAGACCAGGTGTATAGGTCCGTTAGACCCTTGTTGATTATACCAGCGGTTCCCAACCTTTTCTGCAGCATTCCACCCCACTGGGACTAGCATGCAATAACGCCCCCCCCCCCCTCCTCCCCCAAAAAATTTTCTTTCATATACGATAAGGCAGTATTGCCAGATTGGTAGAAAAATGGCTGTCGAATTTTGGCCAAAATATCTGAACATATAATTATAAAAACGAAAATTTTGCCATCCTCTTACAATTTAACTTCTTTTGCAATGCATAGCTAAATCAATTGTTCACCATTAATGTTTATAGCACGGTGAAGGAGTGCTTCGCGCCTCCCCTTCACTGGCTTCGCACCTTCCTAGGGAGGCCCGCCTCCCCGGTTGAGAAACGTGGGCTTAGACCCTACGAGTGAACACCCATGGTAGCGTGTTCTGCTGTTTAATTATTGTACGTGGCACTTACACCCTCCCCGCATAAAAAAAAATCTACGTTTTAATTAGTTGAGAAGTTGTATAGGGTTTAAAAATAAAATTGAAAAATGGCTAAAATGATCGTTTCTGACATACATTTTTGAATAGAACTGTATAAAGAGGGCTATAAGGTACTAGAAAGGAGAAGTGCCAAATTATGCAATATAGTTTATGGTTCTGATGGTTTTGTTTTTTAAATTGCTAGAAATGTATATTATTTTGTTGATGGATTGTATTGTAATGTTGCCACTAATAAGTGTTTGCTCACTTCGTGGCATCTTTCTTTCTTTAATAAAAAAAAAAAAAAAAAAAAAAAAAAAAA
>JAHWFP010034105.1:88542-124250 GCA_023313725.1 Lithobius niger | reverse complement strand
CCCCCCCCCCCTCCCCTAAAAAAACCATAAACTCTTTATTTCTTTTCGGAAATTTATTCATTAACGTAAAATATTCAACAAATTATTCCTTCAAAATCCATCAACACGGGTAGGCAGTGATACACAACAGAGGTTTTGGATACAGTGTGTTCAGAACAGACAACGTGGACTGGCAATGCACTTCATTATTTATTAGAACAGCCTCCACAGGAATTGTGTATCAGTCGTACACAATGTGTGTACTTGTAGTGCACAAACTGTCGGACGTGAGTACCTCTACTGACACAAGACACAACTCGTAACGATCTGGACGCGATACTTCGTAACATGGCTGAAATCAATTTCACACGAAAAATAGCATTACATTATTCCGTAGCAGGCTAGCTATGAAATGACGTTACACTTGATTATGGTTAAACTTAAAAAAGTGCGCGCGTCGTGCAGTCTACTTATAGCATAGTAACGGAAAATAGTTAGGACAAAGATGCCTATCTCTATTCTAATGCCTTATGGTGAATTAGAGCAGACAAACGGATCTAATATTTGATTGATCGACTGTCCCCGTTTATCACGTCAGTATTGGCAATGAAATTTCTACTCGCTGATTCAAGGAAGTAGCTTATTTGTCGTTGTATTAGAGGTTAGATAGAAGATAATGAACCTAAAATTGAATCGCGCTCGTGCAAATAGCGTTATTGCCGCTACTCCAACGTAATTTTCTCGTTGCACGACAAATGCAATCCAAACGTCATTTTACCAGCATATGTCAATAACATCTTGAAATGAAATTATACGTTGCAGAAATTGGCTTTATTTTACCCATAGTTAGAACGGAGTAGTGTGGTAGTATGGTGTTGTAGATACAACTATTTGTGTTGTAAACGAGTTTTACAACATATACTAATCCTTTGATTTGTGTAAGATTTGGACTCAATCGTCATCGCGCAACTTAAGATATCAAACTGCATGTCTTTAGCTTGTATTTTTCAAACAGCCTACTCAACATAACCATTGCATAAATTTTATAAAAATGCTTTTCATAGTGTGTGGCTCCTGCTTGTAAAATTAAATGCGTTGTGAAACTGAAGACAAGAGGTAGGCTATAGAGCAGTGACATTTGCCGCCATATTGGCACCAGATTGGCACCAGTATGGGTTTTGGAGGGCATAACTACAAGGTGCACTACATAAAAATGGAGAGAAAAACAACGGAAGAGCAGATTTCTTAGGCTTAAATAATGTTGTTTTCTCCAACAACAAAAATCGCGCGTTTTAGGTCTAAGAAATCACCCTTCACAGCATCGGCTTCAGTATGATGCCCTTCTGTTTCTCTCTGCAGTGCCCCTTGCAGCTAACCCATTACGGCTCCAGCATAGAGTTATATACACTAATACTACGTCGTGTCACTGCTCTATACTTAAAACATTCTAGTACACACTTCATTTCATCTTTGCTGTAAATTCATGGCGAAAATTGTGTGAGCTTAACGCACAACGGGGCTACTGTGTTTGAATTAGTCGTTGTTATTATTGCAACTTTAATAATAATTCAGTTTACTAATGGAGTTGGTGCGCTTCAAAGTAGAGGTGTACAATGTACCATTTAACGCATTCATGTAGCATTCCGCGGAAAATTGCTTTTCGTTTAGGATGGTAGAAGGACATTATTAATGTCCCCGTCAACTGACTTGCATTAATAAATTGCTTTTCGACGAAACAAAAGTATAGTAAAACTTACTTTGCGTCATGTGCTAATGTTCAAACTCATAATGAAGAGAAACAATGCATAACGTCTGCATTAAAGCCCAGCCTTGTGAGACTACAAGACACATTATCTGAGAAAGAAAGAAAAGAAAATTGCCCTAATTGGTACTTGACTCGGTCACTTACTAGGCCGATATCAGTATTGGTATAATCGGTATTTTTGTCATGTCGGTATCGAACGACTGTAAGGCTTCCGATAGCGATATTTGTTAGTCTAAGAAACGAAACCGTCTTCCCTGCAAAGCCCGCACCAATTAAGCGTGACAAAAGCAACAACTAATTTGCAAAAGCAAAGTGATTTGCTCATATTGTAATGAAAATGTTGCTCTTGGTGATTTCGAAGCTCGAAGTTTTACGACGACCAACTTAAAACCGAACTTAGAAAGGTGAATGTACTGAAGCGAAACCACCAGTAGGAATGCCTGGCATTGTGCCTCGTGGCAGATAAGTCGACCATTGGGGTTCCCCATGTGGCTGAACGCAAATGGACGTTTTCAAGGTCCATTTTCCTGAAGGAAGTTTGTGACGCCTGGGGAGGGAGTGCGCGATGACATTCCGACTTCCTGGAATGTACAGAGAGAGAATCATTGCATTCATTTGGCTGTACTTGCTTACTGCACAGAACTTGAAATTTTTGAACTTTGATTAACGATAATTATTTTTCCGAAAATGTATTTCTGTGTTTAAGAATACTGCAGAAGCAGAGAACTTTATTTTGTTGCTGGTATAAAGCAGTATAAAAAATATTTGTTATACAATGTAACAGTTTTATAGCTTTATATTGTTTATTGATCTGTTGCCTGTGTGACACTAAAACTAAAACCTTACTTTTAGCTGAACCTCGTAATTTTATTTTATTTTTTAACCGAATGGGGGATGTGCGGGAACACATCTTAGGCTCCTATATATGCAAAACTTGTCCGTCTTTTGTTTAAGATGAGCCCAGTGTACATTAGGCTAGTTGACTGGGCCGAGTAATGTGCGAGTCGAGTAAACTCACTACTCGCCCTTTACTCCCTTCTCCCAATACTCTCACAATGTAAACCTCTACAGGGCGAGTAGAGGGTGAGTAGCAAGTCTACTCGACTCGCACATTACTCGACCTAGTCAACTAGCCTAATGTACACACGTCTTAAAGTTGCATTTGTATAGAAATAAAAAATTTAGTTTTTTTTTATTATTCGTATTGACATCGGTAATGGTCGGCTCGGTTTACCCTACATCGGTATCAGATCGGATCGGTAAATATTCACAAGTGGCCGATCCCAACTTACTAGGGCGAGCTTGCTACCAACTGTGCTACCAAAGTGGACCCTGTTATAGTCTCCAACTGAGAAAGTTGTGGTGTCCAGCTGAGAAAGGTTGAACAGCTTCTACTCAGCTTGAGTCTGTTTTATGTGTTCGTCCAGGTTGGAAGAGCTCCTGGACTAGTAAATGGAATGTCACTGGTTCGAATCCAAGTCGTAGCAGTTGTCTTTTCTTTTCTAGTGTAGTACACCTTGTATTCTAGTAATATCAGTCATTAATGCTGACCATCTGCTTCGTGGTTAACCTTATGTCTTGTGATTTTTTTGGCTTTATTACACTTTCAGAACTGTGTAGGACGACGCATTAGAAAAAAAATTCTCACATTTATTAACTTATTATACTCTGTTCCACATTATGTTTGCAGGAAACTCAATGTATGACGCCACGTTTTGTTGTACTATGAGTGCAAAAACAAGTCACTTTCACACTTGAAGACTCTACATAGTTACAGTTAGTGTCTACAAGTAAGATATTTATCATATCAAAAACCAAACTGGTAAAAGGGGCCGCCAAGTTCCGAATGCTTCGGCCCTTCAAAAGAGTGATATCAACACACCAAAACATTCGCCAAGTTAATCGTACAGCTTAATAATTCGAAGGTTAAATGAAAACTAGAACATTGCTATTTCGGTAGCAATGTTCAAGTTTTCATTTAACGTCCAAAGTATTATTCGGTGCGATTAACTTGGCGAATGTTTTGGTGTGTTGATATCACTCCTTTGAAGGGCCGAAGCTTTCGGAATTTGGCGGCCCCTTTTACCAGTTTTGGTTTTGGATATGTTATCACTCCTTTTTTTTTTAATGTGCAGATGAGTAATAAAGTACCGCCCCACCAACCCGGACAAATGGACTGTGACTGAGATTGGCTCTAATGAACTTGCTGTCGACGCGCCAGTAAGCCTCGCGGCCCCCCCCCCCCCCCCGGTTGTAACAACTCAAGCTTCCATGACTGAGTTAACCCTTATGTTCCAATGACGACTTTCATAATCCTACAGTGATCGTGTTATTATGTTTGAGTCCTGATAAATCGTAGTTTAATTCGTAATTGTTTTTTTCGTTTGTAAAAAAAACGCTATATAATTTAATGAGTGAGCAAATAACTGGGAACCCGTGGTCATGTTACCAGTGGTAGGTTACGTCTGTATTTATTTAATGGTGTGTGGTTATGGTTAGGTAATGAACCATCCAGCTCAAGATAATAGGATGTAGCCCACTAACGATCTAAAGCCAACCACAAATAGGGTTTATCCTTGTGGTTGTCCTCCTTTAAACGTCGACTGACTGATCACGTTCTCGGTAACAAAGTTTGTACAAATTGCGTACAGGAGTCGTCCATGGCAGTGGCATGTCTGGTAATACAGTCAAGTCTAGTGCATGGAGCCATCGCCGACCATTCCAAGGAAGAAGAAATAAAAAGATCGACGTGTGATTCAGGGCCGCTCCATTATTCCTTCTCCTCACGATCGAACTTCATTCGTCCTGGTTAGAATAAATCCCAGGGAGTCAAGTCATGGTTGCCAACGTCATAAGTCATAGTTGCCTCTGTCAGCACCAGACAAATTTCCTCTCTGTCTTATCGCCACCTCCTTCACTATACCTCTTTCCTTTGTTGGAAAACCTGGCGGCCGAAAGTAGAAGCCAAAATGCTTTTTTTTTTTCGTCTTCCCGCCTCTTGCAAGGGTCTGCAGGGATTGAGGTTGATCCTGATCGATATTCGTGCATGGAATTGCCCTTGTAGCTGCTCTTCCGAACCAACTAACGAACATAGTCGGCAAAGCCGTTAAACAACACGAAGAAATCCGTCACGTCTCTGCCGTGTTCGTATTTTTCGTAAGCCAAAGCCGATTTCGTTGCGGTCAATTATTGTCGGGGAAATCTTTCAGTAATTATTATAGATCGCGGCGGTGCTAATAAAGGTGTGAGTCATGATCAGTCACGGTGCAGAGAAATGGTGATGCTTGAAAGCTAAGCTTTGTTGACATAAATGACTGCTGTGTTGCTATTGGTAACAGTTGCACAGGCATGTTCCCAGGTTTTCCAAAAATGCTAATATGTTTTGTTTTCTTGTTTGTTGACATCGTGGCTGACAAGTGGTAGAGCTCGGAGTAGTTGTTTGAAGGAGATCATCTGGTCGGTAAATTGTAATGGGAACCCTGGTTAATAGGGTGGAGTGTACAAACCATTTTTTGTTTTGGCAGGGTGTTGAAAAATTTGCTCTTGGGCATCACTTTCACACACACAAAATTTCATCACTCTGGGGGTCATGTCTTGAGGTGCCCCAAGGGCCTTCCAGTTTAACATTATATGGCAATGGGAGAAAATGCAAAAAAGGCTAAATTTCCGATTTGACTGTTTTAAAATCTAATTTTTAAGTTATCTCAATCGATTCTCTCAGATACCACGTTAGCATGCCGTAATTACAAAGAATTTTATTTTTCTTAAAAATTCTGGGAATAATTTTGCATCGAAAAATGGCCTTTTAGGTAGTTTTGTCTCTAACTACTACGTATACTTGTGCAGAAAAAAAATTCGTTTGGCAATTACGACTACCTTTCTTAGTCCCTAAGTGTTTCAAATGAGATAATGATAAAATTAAATTTGTAACCAGTCAAGTCATCATATCTGACTTTTTCCACGTTCCGCCCATGTCCATACAATGTTAAACTTGAAGGCCCGTGGTCCACCTGAAGACATGACCCCCGCAGAGTGACAAAATTTTTTGTTTGTGATAATGATGCCGAAGGGCGACTTTTCCACATCCTGCCAATGAGGAATTGAAAAAAAATTTTTTTTTTTACATTCCACCCTACTGGTTAAGTCCCTGCCAGTTACTACCGGCCAGGGCTATGTTGCAGACTACCTACCTCCTTTAGTGTCTGTTTGATCTATTTTGGCGTATATTCTGGGCATTATCTTGCCCCCCTACGGTGGTCGGAGGTTTCCAGGCTAGATTCGACTGGTTTGCACCGCCTCTTAGTAAACTTCTTTCTCTTTCTAAATGCCTAGTGAGGTTCAGTATTTAGCTGGTACATGTATTAGAGCAGTGATTTGCTGCAGACATCGTAAGGTTCAGATGTCGGATGTCATAAATGTCACGGCATAAATTGCCTCAGATGTAATAAATTTATTATCAAAATGAAAACTTAATGCTCTTAAACTTGAATGTTTCATAGTTGTGAACTTCTCCAGTGATTTTTACGCAGGTCAATGTTGCATTATTTTGGGGAATGAATGCCAACACCATTATTAGTACACCAGCACCATTATGTACATAAGTCATGTGTTTGAGTACGCAATCTTGCTTATTATCACTAGCTCCTTGATGTGTTCGCATCCAGAATAAATTCAAATATTTACTAATTATGTACAACAAAGAAACTAGATTAAAAAAGATCTAGTCTTCTTCAAAACTTTTAGAATGGCAAACGGGCAACAGTTTTCGGAAAAGCCGTGGCCGTAAGTTAGGCTTAGCATTGGTAATTTTCTAGTTCATGAATCCAGCTCAGCTTTGGGAAACTCGTAGCTACTAAAGATTAATGGACTTCATATCCCCCTCCAGACAAAACTAATTTACAATAAAATTAACCCTTTCCTTTCCACATTATGACTTGCGCCTAATCAAGAAAAGTAAATCACTAAGACCCCAGCAACGAAAAGTAAACTTCGTGAGGTTTTCCCAGGAACCAAGTGAAGCAAGCAGCGCACAGCCTGTAGTTGATTGTGGCTTGGTCTACGTGCCAAGTGGATGCGAGATCAACTCTATGTACGCATGGGACTTTCAAAAAAGACCCTTCCAGGCGTACGTATGGAGTGGACGGGGCTAAACAAAAGTAACTATAGTAGAACACAACTCGTTACACTATTATTACAGTATAGTCTCAGGATGTGAAAGTGCTGGGGCTTCGGCTTTGGTTGTGGTTCTAAAAATCGAGGGTGCAAAGTCTGACTTTTTAAGTCCAAAAGGCAACGGAAATTGGTTTGCAATGTAATTATTTATCATATCAAAAACCAAAACTGGTAAAAGGGACCGCCAAGTTTCGAATGGTTCGGCTCTTCAAAAGAGTGATATCAACACACCAAAACATCTGCCAAGTTAATCGCATCGACTAATAGTTCGAAGGTTAAATGAAAACTTGAACCTTTATTTAAAGTAATACAGTAGGCTAAAGGAATTTTATGTAGCAACTACCTGCCCACTCATCCAAAAACCTTGGGAATTTACAGGGTTCTTTCTCCTTTTGTGTTACTTGGGGAAGCTAAACTGTGACCTTTTATTTTATCTCAGTCGGCTGTGGTGCCTTATGTTTTGCTTGGGCATTCAATGACTGATTTATAGCCGGCATCAAAATAAATAAGCAAGTTGGAGCATTCATTTACAAGGCTTGCTAAAATAAAATCTAGTTTTGAACGTGACGACTACTAAGTTTACTGTGACTAAAACATTTTGAGAATATTCTTGGCGAATTCCACGCAGAACATATAGACTTTGGACGCTTAAACGTTGGAAGCACATTCAAAGAATAAGAGTAATGTGACGCAAAACGTGTGCTGATACCAATATAAGCTCGCCCTACACATTGCAGAGGCATTTACGTCTTCCATGGGTCAGTTGAGCGCAAAAGCGGTAGCCATTTTAAGTGTGCCTCGTTAAACGATTGTCGATACAGTATAAGGCAAGTAATTTTAAATAACCAAAGTAGCCTGTCGACAATAACTATAAGCCAAGCATCACTTCTGTACCGAATCCGCCACTAAGCCTTTATTATTTCGCTTGAAGTACTCTAGGACATAGCAATTTTCCCTATGTTAATACCATTTTTCTTGGTATACTCTTTAACGCGACTAAACCTTTTAAGAAAGTACGTCGACTCCATGGTCCGTGTTGATTCAGCTTTCTGGACGCATATTCTATCCATCCTACCCTCCCCAGCTAAAAAAAAAAATTGGCCACAGAAATTTATTACATAGTGTCTGCCTTATAAGTGAGTTCCAGAGTTGCATTCGGTTCCATGATTTGTTAGGTTTTGAGTCACTAGTGACACAGAGCATGCTTATTCGAAACTGAATCATTTCCTTTCTCTTTTGTTTTGTTTTGTACCTTATCTGCGCGTAGCTGAACAAGCATTAAAGTAACAAGATTGTTCTTTAATTATTTTGTGGCTAAGTTGCAACGTGAAACAAATTGCCCTCCTGAAAGGCTACGAAAACCCACAAGCACATGAAATGATCCCGATTTATTTAATTTTTGGAAAGTAAATTAATTTCCTTGGTCACAATGAAACCTTTAAAACAACCAATAAAAAGGCATTACAGATTGAAATCACCTACTGGCGCGAATCATCCACGAGCGAATGACCAAGATGGTGTATCGCCAGTAGGTGATTCCACTTTGTCAAGCGTTTTAATTTGTTGTTTTTAAAGGTTTCATTGTGACCAAGGAAAGCGATTTACTTTCCGAAATTAAATGTGAATCATTT
Source organism: Lithobius niger (assembly GCA_023313725.1). Classification (NCBI taxonomy): domain Eukaryota; kingdom Metazoa; phylum Arthropoda; class Chilopoda; order Lithobiomorpha; family Lithobiidae; genus Lithobius; species Lithobius niger. The sequence continues at coordinate 115,703 of JAHWFP010034105.1, read as the reverse complement.
AATGTGCTTGTAGGTTTTCGTAGCCTTTCAGGAGGGCAAATTTTTTTCACATTAAAGTAAAATATATTCAACAAAGAACATGATTCACAGTATATTACCTTATAGACCAAAAAAAAAAACCATTTGCAATGTTAACATTGTTGGGTGAGCAAATATGAGGATTAACGACATTTTCCAGGCCTCATTTAGTGTTATTATACGGCTATTTATATTTTTTTCTACTCTACAGTTTTTTAAATATTAAAATTTCTATATCACCCTGAAGAATGGCGTAAAATCAAATGTATAGCCACATTGTATTTTACAATTGTCAAATGTTAACCCATCAAAAATGACTGAAGTTTATTGCTCTTCCTGTGTGTCAGTCAGTTTTGGGGGCTTGATGTTGCAGGTGAAAATGTCACAGATTCATTTGCTGAGCTCACTTATAATCCACCTTGGTAATTTTTATTCAAGTAGAAGGACATTCTGGATAGATAGACGTCGCCTGTTATTACAGTGTCATGATATCGACTCAGTTAATAAAAGATTACTTGAATGTCTCTATGTGTATGCGTGTTTCCGGTTCCACCTTGAAATTATCTGTAGGTTAGCCGACTAATTTTCTAAAAAAGGATAAAAGTATCGAGGAACTTCAGTAATTTGTAATTTATTGTCTTATCTTGTCGTAGGAAGTATCATAACGCCAAACTGAACACCTTGCCTTAATATTTAAGGTAATTAATGTAAATTAATTTAAAGTATTTAATGTTACTTAATTTTTTACTTATAAAAACATAATTGTTCTCGGTACTGAACACCTCTATGCGTAAAACATACATAATTATCACACTGAAACATTAAAACAATCCAAACGTAGTGCACAGATACCAATGTTGATGCAATCAATTGAGAGTTGGCTGATTTTTCCCCCCGAGTTCAGTGAAATTTATGTTATTTTGCTTATCCCAGTTTCATACTGTTTTTATAATTCATCATTTTGTTTGATTTATAGGTCCGTCAACGGGTAGTAATGGTGATATTCCACATTTTGACCTGGAGCCACCAGCATTGGTGGAGTTTTCCAACACCATCGGGGCACGAGTGCCCTGTCAAACTAGTGGTCTTCCCCAGTCTCAGATAACTTGGCAGTTAGCTGACGGCAGTCCTCTTACTGGAGGTGCTGGCTTACGGGAAGTCTCTCCTGATGGGAGTCTTGTCTTCCGGCCGTTCAAACCAGAGGATTTCAGGCAAGATGTCCATGTGGTTTGGTATCGATGTGCAGCTAGCAATGCTCTTGGAACTGTAATTTCAAGAAATGTCAGAGTGAAAGCAGGTAAACAACGTCCAGGTTTTTAAAGTAACAAGTTTATTTACATATAAAAAAAACGTAGTATTTGTAAATTTTCTAGGTCGGTGTGGCATGCAGCAGTTTTAACTCACCGAATTATTTTGCTGGTAAAAAGGGCACAGCGTGGCTTGACCACATAGCATGTAACGGTCCTCTACGGTTAGCTTGGACGCGTTACTTATTGTAGTTATACTAAATGTGTTGGAATGACGACAGAGACGTGTGTAATTCGGGGAATGTCGTTAGACAGATATTGACCCCTTTGGAATGCTGCCAATGACCATATAAGGGCATGAGTCGGGAAGGATTACGCGACAGCCACGCAACTTGAGATTCCCCTCCTTGGGAATTCTCAGAAATGGCTTATTGTTATGCAGCTGCCCAATTTCGATATTTATGCATTTTTATGCAAAATTAGGACATGTGCAGTTGAGCTTATGTGGTGCATTTCTTAAAGGGCTTGCTCCACCTCGTCTCATCATTCTTAGGCTGGGATAACCTTGAAGACAGTTCTGCTTCTCATGCTCTGAAATTCCAGCTATTATTCAATTTGATTTTGACTTTGAGAAACAATATTATAGAAGAAGTATATCTATACACAGCTATAGTTTGCTTGCGCTGAACCATAGCCGAGTATCAGTACACGGGGAAAGCAGTCATTGTGACAGCCAATCACAATATAGCACAGTGAAGCATGTGGTGACATCTCGTGTCGACACCAAACAACACCAACGTAAGGCTAGCCTACGAGGCAGCTTTAAAGGTGAATCCTATTTAAATTTGTTACATCAACACACTCATAATTACAGGTTCTATTCCAACTTATTATTTATAGCAAGTTTGTGAAAAGCATTTCGGCGCCAAAACTGTCAGCATCGAATGAAGTCTTCATGAGGGCGTGTGGTGAGTGCGTGTGCTTGGATGGAGGCGATATCTACTGAGAACACTAAACACCAAGCACACCAGTGAAAAACCATCTGAGATAAACCTTGCTGTGTGCCTCCGTATGTTGTGACAATTCGACTATAAATGAGACAGTGTGAAAACCTGGGTTCCTACTAGATTGGTGACTGGCAACTGGTGTATGTTACGTTGGGGACAGCTATAGTTTTATATTGTTCTATCCATCGAGGTTACAGTATTCCTGACAACCTACCTCTAGACACCAACATGGCAGTATTGGGCTGCAAGCAACATCATATGTACTCATTTGTCAGTATTAATATTGCACCCCCCCCCCTTCCCTCACTGAAGAACGAAGAAACTTTGTACAAACGTAGTAATAAAAACTTAACAGCAAGTTACATTTCGATAGGTTGAATTGTTGATGTGTTCCCTTCATGAGACGTAATGATCTGGCAGTCGACACGCCATTAGTATAGCTTATAGTATTTTAGTTAATATTATTGATTAAGGTAGGGCCTTGAACCGAATTTCCCCGAGCCAGGACCAGGAGTTTTACCACGGAGAGATTTTCACAGAATAGAATTGGTGACCTAATTTTACGATTATAAAGCATACATTTTGCCAGTTACCGAAAGTAATTTGCTGTGGAAAGAAAGGCATGTACATTATGGTGGATCGGATCGATTAGACTTAATGTATAATCTTAGTTTTTTGTCATTTTTTTTGTCAGTTTTTTTTTCCTTTCATTGTATCTTTTTTTTCTGATCATTTATTTTTATTTTATATAACAGTTCACACTTTCACGAAAGATATTTTAAATATTTTTTTCTCTCAGTGATCAAGCAACGGTACGAAATATACGTTTACGACACATATGCCGTAAAAGGTAATGCAGCAGTACTGAAGTGTCACGTGCCTAATTTTCTGAAGGAATATGTGACTGTCGTAGCATGGCTTCGAGATGATCGTTACCTGATAAATAACACAGATTTTGGCAGTGGTAAGCTCGCTGTTTGGTTTCGCTTGTTTCATTCATTGCTCTGGCTGCTACCTCGCGTTGATAATTGTTTTGTATTTAAAGCTCAGCCTTACGTCATATTGCCTGATGGTCAACTGTACATTCGAGAAACTGAAGAGGGTGACCATGGTTCCAATTACAAGTGTAAAATCTTGCACCGTTTAACTAATGAAACCAAACTCAGTTCTGCTCAAGGAAAGCTATTTGTATCTGGTAAGTTAAAACATGTGAATTATGGTGCGTGTGTCTTGTAATATGGTGCTTTTACAATAGCACTCACGAACTTGTAACGAACTCAATTATGTACTTTTAAAGGCACGAAAAGCTTAATTTTTGCATATTTATCCAAGGGTCAAAGTGGAATCTTCGGAGATATGGGAATTGAGAAAATGGGAAAATAGAAAATGAGGGGAAATCCCCCCCCCCCGACCCGAAGTTGAGAGTTACATATTATGAAAGTGAATAAATAACGTTTCAAAAATGCTAAAAATAAAATGAAATGAAATGGAAGAAAATAAAATTTTTAAAAAAGCACTAAAACAATTAAATGTTTTACAGGGCACAAAGAGACTTACAACAGCTCCCTTCCTTATGATAAGATTTGAGGATGGCACTTATGACCTATAGCTGTCGTTACACCATTAAGTCTTAACCCCCCCCCCTCCCGACCCATTAGCTTAATACCTCGGGTTCCATTTCGAATTCATGCTTCCTTCGCCTACCCTCCTTAACTACCCCCACCTCCAAATAAAATTCTTGGTTGTGCCACTGACCATAAGAAGTCCCCATTTTGATGCAGATAGTTGCATCAACCTAACTGTACTGTATTACATACATTGTTAATATATTTTTTGTATATTTTTTGGTATATGCTATCTTACACTAAGATGTTCTTGATAAAACAAGAACACAGTAGACACTAAACGTCATGAATTCAGGAATGTGTTTCTAGTTCAGCAAAATATGTTAACAACAGTTTACCTAAATAGTTTGTTAAATAAAACAGGCTGTGATGTAGGTCCGTAGTCTGACTCTATTGGGAACAAGTCAAGTTTATGTTTGCTTTAAAATTCATTTAATAGTAAAGTGTAATAATATGTAATCATAATAAAATGTAGTAATACATAATAACAAATGCAAGTTTTATGTATCAAGATTTATGTAATACATTTTAAAAGCAAACACAGCCACTGAAGTGTCTATATGTCACATAGTGTGTTGTCACAGTCTCCACTGGATTTTAGCCTCCATGTTTTCGATTACAGATCTTATTACTTATGTAAACTGTGGCATTTAGTCTATTTCTAAACCTAATTTTTAATCAGAAATCTTGGGTTCAAAGTTGGTTAAGTTGCACAAACGAAATAAAAAAATAAGTTGTTGGTAACAGCGGAATGGCAAGTTAAAGTACTCAAGTATTTAAAAATACTAAATGGCTGTAACAGGTTGCTATCTAGGGCCCTGTTACTGGCCATAGCAGATTCTTTAATGTGCGGGCCTGAGGCAGGGCTTGGCCTTGAGTTAATAACCTCCGTAATTCCCTTTATTATCGATTCAGCTTATGCTACACGTGAGAGCATAAATGGAATCATCGAATATATCAGGTTTCTACCTCATCCCATCCCTGCCCAGCTGTAGCGGAAGCCACGGGAATACCCTATGGCTATAGGTGGCAAGCAGTGCTCACGGTCTCTCCAGTAAGAATCACTGTCTAAGTGGTTATTCTTAGTTGAAGTTACCGTCTAAATGGTTGTTTGTCGTTGTATTTAAGTTTCAAGTGTACCCATATAAAGGCAAAGGTATTTAAATTCCAAGTGTGTAGCCATTCACAGGCAAAGCCAAACTGTCAAATGGGTTCAGAGGTCGTCCTTTTATACACGAGCAATCCCAGGAGACATTCGACATGTCCAGGTATGAACCAGAGGTTTGTGATGCAAGGCCATGCCCTGCGTCATGCCCACTCACTAGAAAAGCCACTACCTCCTTTAGGAGGTGCTAGCTAGTAACAGGGTCCTATGTAGCAACTTGAGCAACCCATTACATGGAATTATTTAAATTTCCGCATTTGGTCTATCAAGCATCTTAAAATTGTATGGCGTACTTCACGAGTTCTTTGAGACAGTGTGATCAATGGCAATGGCTTTTGTTCATTACAGAACCCCAAACCAAACTACCACCTCAGTTCATTGCAACCCCACCAGAAGATGTAACAGCTGTTAAAGGAGCAACAGTTATACTACCTTGTATATCCCAAGGAAATCCAGTCCCAACTATTAGGTAAGTTTGGACTTTGTATAACTATGATGTATTTTGATTAACTTCTTTCCGGCAGATACTGCGAATGCTGCGTGCATCATGCTTCTGTAGAGCCAGGCAGATTCCAAGTATTGTAATGTGTAAATCTGTTTCAGCTGGTACAGGAAATCTGCATTGGGCCGGCTAGAACATCTGGAAGTAAGCTATCCATCTGGAGCCTTGGTCCTGCGTTCTGTAACTCATGCTGACAATGGGATGTACGTTTGTACTGCAAATAATGAGATCTCTCAACAAAAAGCAGAATTAACTTTGAGAATTTCAGGTAAGCATCTCAACGTTAACAGTGGTTGCGCTAGGATGTGAAAGGTGATTTGTAAGGATGTGTGAACGTCCTTTATAAAAATGCAGGTGATTATGGTGGGAACTTAAGCCCGTTGCCCAACTGAATTTCATGGTTGTGAATTATTTTCTTAAGGAATGCTACTATTGTTGACAAAGATTAGCTGTTTAGTGGTTAGTCCCTTGTTTCTTTTCTGTAGAGATTTGCTTGAGAAGATAATACTTATGTTAGACATTATGTTGCTCTAGTTTATGGCTGAAATCATGTCATCGCAAGTCTTCACAAGCCTTGTTTACTTCATAAATTCATAAATCGGGCACTACACAAAATCTACACCATATTTTGGTCATTGAAGGAAAGTGCCAATAAAAAATGTAGTTATATGTTCATAACATGAATATTAAAGAAAATGTAATATGCACATATTACGAACATGCAATGGCAAAAATGATGGCATAAGGGCTTACCGAAGTGAACGTTGCATTTTGTAGGACTTAGACTAGAATAATTTTTATGCTATGCATCTGTTTATGCATATTAGCACTATTTTTGACAACATTCCATTAGATTGTTTTATCTTACAAGCAGAACTGCTTTCACGTTCTTTACGTTTGATATAAATTTCTTTGCAGAACCACTGCGCGTCTCAGTAAATCCAAAGAAAGTGCTCTCTGAAATTGGCTCGCCAGTACAGTTTACTTGTGACATTGTCGGAGTTCCAATGGGATCTGTCAGCTGGCTTAAAGATGGAAAACCGATAGAAAATGATGACTCCATACTTACATCACAAACATCACTCTCGATTACTGCTGTTGCTACAAAACACAAAGGCATTTTCCAATGTATTGGGAAGAATGAATACATGACTGTTCATAGTGAGGGTATTTTAAATTTGGGAGGTGAGTTTACTGGTTTTCACTAATAAAGAAGTACACTTTAATATTAAAACACATATAGCATTGCCAAAACAAGAAAATTGAAATGCAAAAATAAATAATTTTGGTGATACTTTAAAGCCACCAGCACAATTTTCATCTGACCAAAATGAAAGAAATGAGTGTAGGCTAACTAATGAATTAACTGAAAGCGAATAAATCCAAACAAACTGATAAATAAGGTTGTTAATTTTTGGACGAACTATTTAATAGACGATTTATGTACGCTTAGCTGTAAGGTCACTCATATGCCGACCTTCTGCAGCTGCGATCGCAGCGCCATCCAAAGTTCCTGTGGCCATGTGATTAACGCGAGTGATGAGAGTGAAATGGGAATGGAGGAAGAAATGATAAACGAAACGTGAAATCAAACATGGTGGCATCGTCACCGTAGTAATCATGCTAATAGTGACAATACCTTTGGGTATTGACGAAATACTCGCGCATGGGCAACAGCTGTAGTTGAAAAACATTTTTTGTGTTCGATTCAACCCGTATTTAGCTCGTTACAAGATAATGTGAACCATGCAGGCTCAGCTCACTTCTTGAAACACAAAACCATGTGTTATGCTTAGCTCCACTCAACTCTAAAATTGAATGTTGGATTAAAAAAAAATTAAAATTGATCATCCAGTACTGATCTATCTCAAAATTATTTTAATGTTGTAATCTGAAATATATTTTTTTAAGTAATTAATTTAGTATTATTATCATTATCATTTTGTTTTAGTAACTCTAAATACTTGACAACAGCACCCTATGGTGGTAAATGGTTGAAAACAGATACACGATCGATTTTAGCCCAAGCGAGCCAGTCGGTGGTGATGCCAGTCGTGTAACAGTTTCTGGTGGATGCTCTTTCCATGGTGGCTATGCTAAGTTAGCACTTCATCCAAGGTTAAACTAAATGTTTACATGGCTATTCAAAAAAGTCTAAAAACGCCTAACAACTTACCTCATCTGCTAACCATTGGTAGTATTTTACTCATTCATTCATACGGTTTGCAATTTGTGTTGAACAGAATGATTGATCTATTTTGTTAAACTAGCATATAAAAACCTGTTTCACAAAAGACCCAGTCAAATGGACCACTGATTGGCCAACTATACTTTTTAAGTTGGTCAGGATCATAACAGATGGCATCACATTTTTCTTATCATTATCTGTGTTGGCACGAACATTCATAAATGGCAATTTCTGTTATCAGTATCACTGTAATGCTACAGAGTATGCGTGGTGCTACCTAGAACACCACCATTTTTTAAAAACTTTTTATAGGCAATCACACAGTGAGTACTTTAGAAAAAGGCTATTCAAGGCTATAAACATGTGTGTGCTCTATTACGAGAGCAATTGCTCTTGAAATATCTGCATTCATGCTTACCTCGAAAAATTTGCCCAAAAGGTTAGTGAGTGTGTACCGGTGATTCTTACAACTAAAACAAAATTAATCTTTTGGGTTGTACTAACAGTTTGGAAATTTCATAAAACTCGTGTTATATGCGATTAAAATTATTCATTAGATTTGAATCAATGAATTAGATCTGTAGTAACAATATACAACATGTTCTTAGGTATCTTAAGTGCTATCACAAAGATATTTGCTTATGTTTTATTCCAGATACTCCTCCAGAGTTTAAATCTGTTTTTAAAGAAGTGGAACTTCGACCTGGATCAGAATTTTCTCTTCAATGTACCGTCAGCGGTACTCCTCTTCCAGAGATTAATTGGTTATTGGATGGAATGACTGTGTCAAGAAGAGATAGTGTACAACATGTTGACGGCACTGTTATAAGTTGGCTGAATGTCACCAGCGTTAAGAGTGAAGATGGCGGGGTTTACACCTGTGTGGCTAAAAATAAAGCAGGGATATCGATGCATTCTTCCAGAATCAGCGTTTATGGTACGTGATATACTAAAAATCTACAAGATTCGATTAAAAAAAAAATATATAGTATAAATATACACAAAACTACAGGGATGTTTTATCTGCTTGATTTATAAGTATAAACGGCAATATCGTAGTATAAGATTATAATTTATATAAACGTTTACTGATACAAACAAACCAGAACCATGATTAACAATGTTTTCTTAAATTTGTCCTTGTGGATCACAAGACATTGTAAATGATATAACTTGTTTATAGCCAAATGTATACATAGAGAATGCTGAATAATTCTGTACATGGACTCATAATAAGCCTGTAACCTTTGGTGATGTAATTTAGGTCAATTAACTGCTCGAAGTTCAACAAAAATATCAGTCATATCTGGGAAAACAGTTAACCTGATGTGCCCTGTGTATGGTCACCCGATTGAGACTTTTCTTTGGAAAAAAGGTAAGCTGTGATGTTGTTTTATGCATGAATGGTCAAACTGTAATTTATCTACGTTTTATGTGGAGGCGTCAAGTTAAGTATAATTAAATGTGTAAAGTGGTCTTAGCATAACATAACTGCTGAATCATAGAGGAGGCCAAAAATATCTAAAATATGCTGGATATATAATAGGAGCATTTAAAATGCATACATGTCCAATGGGCCTGGCAGTGTTCATGATGTAGCCATCGTTTCACATACTATCCCATGTTGTAAGGTCATCTGGGAGAGGCTACGGGTTTCATTTCCATGCGCCAGGCCAGTTGATTCATCATCGCCAAACTCTCATTTTACTAAAACAATGCTAAAAGGCATCAATTTTACTGCATGCGCTTGAACTGTCATTGAGGCAGGAGGCGGGACAAGTGATTGCTACCCCAGTTAGTATTGGCTTGAAGACGCCCTCTCCTTCCCAGCATCACTGGCGTTCAACGCTGTTTCACATTAAGTTGCCACATGGTTGGACCAGTCATAGTACGCACGAGTGATATTTTTCGACGTATTTTGTAGCTTAAAACCTTCACAGCGTTTTTTAACATGGGTTATACCAGAAAATAGTTATGACTAGTCGTGCCATAATTGGCCACAAGGAAACACAACCCAGAATGAGAGACTGAACATGAGGTAGTATTAACTTGGACATTCCATCGAGCCCTACAGGCTCTCCTTTGTGTCTCCAGGTAATAGTTGGTGTCTTTGTAAACTGAATTGAACTTTGTATAGATTGTTTGAAGTCGGGGGATATTGCCTTGTAAATATTGTTTCCCAGACTCTTTAACATTACAAGAGCAGGTCATAACAAGTATCATTCATTTTTTAACTTCTGCAATATCCCTGGAATTTAGTTTGGAATCATTTACATAATAATACAACTACAATCGAGGATTATCTTGTTTTTGCTCAAAATTAGTCTTATAGTACTGGGCATTAGCTTTGTAGTAACAGAAATATTTTGAAAATTACAATAATACCTACGGATTGTCAAAAAAGTGCAATGAATTTTATACTCATCGGTATTTGAGGGTATCATTAAAAGTGTTTTAAGTAGTTATGTAATTGAACATCCCATAAATTGATGATATGTGAGATTGCCTGCAGCATGATTCAGGAGTGGCCATATTCTAACAGACCTTTAGATTTGTTTCAATTTATGTCAAAACTATTCTCCATCATCATGATGAACTTCGATCACAATTTTTTTTTTCTCTTAGCTGGAGCTATTCTACCAGAAAACCACCGTCAGAATGAGTGGAAAAATGGCACTTTGACAATCTCTAACGTTCAAAAGTCGTATGATAATGGACGGTATGAATGCCGAGCAAGTAATTCAGAAGGAGATAGTGCATTGGGTGTGGTAGAGCTTAGTGTAATGGGTAAGATCAATAATTTTGCTTTCCCATTGGGTTACAAACCTGTAGTATTTTATGTGATAAGCTGGTGTTGAATTAATGATAAATGTACAGTTGCATATAAATTGAACATTTAGCTTACAAACATTTAAAAAAAAAAGGCTAATATTGTATTTAGAAATTAATTATGGAATACCAAATGAACCTTACAACAGAATCTCAAAATGCCCAAAATTACACTATTGGTTTATTATTGTTTACACTTCAGATATAAAACACCTTCAGTTTAATAACTTCATTTCCCAAACTGAAACTGTATCTATGAAGAATTGCCCCACTGCATGTCTACTGTGTAGCCAGTGGGTTTATGTCAATATTTTAATCCTATAGTCTGTCAATGAAGGGAGACTGAGATTAACAACTGTTGCCTGATATAAACTAAGTGCATTCTTCCAAATTAAGAGTGTCAAAGTTGTTTGGTTTTTAATAACACAATTCATTTTGTTACATTGCAAGCTCTTAGTTTTTTCTTCAAATTGAGACTTCTTCACAAATTCTGAACATTGTGAGGTTACATCACTTTTCACAATTTGTTTAATCATCATATAGATATCAATATAAAAATCACTGTATCTCTTTTCTGTTTCCTTCACTAAAATTTATTGATATAAAAGAAACAGATTTTAGTTGGTGGCAAGCTAACTTTAAAGGCAAAGGCCAACTTTAAGAAAACTTTACTTGGAGCTTTTTTGAACTAAATAATTAATTAATAATTCAGCTACCATATAATAGGCTAGTATGTGAGGCATCATTAAAGTTAGCTTGTGGCCAAGTTTATTTTACAAAAAGTTTAATTTAGGCTACTTAAATAGAGTAGTGCTTTCAATAACAACAATATGTTACGAGCTTATGTCCGTTGGTAGTGTCTTGGAAAAATTTGGTAATAGTCAAGGTTTTTAAGTAATGAGTAATAACTGCAGAATATGTTTCCAGTGCCTCCAAAAATTGTGCCCTTCTTCTTCCAAGAAGATCTTGTACGTGAGGGCATGCGTGCCCGTCTACAGTGTGTCGTCAGTGAGGGTGATTCGCCATTGTCCATTCGATGGACCAAAGATGGCAAATCTCTTCCTTCAAATCTGGGCATTGTTGTTCGAGAAATAGATGAGTTTTCCAGCATTTTGGCAATATCTAGTGTGAGTTCCAGACACAATGGAGAATATACATGTATTGCGTCCAACAACGCTGCCATCACGACCCACACCGCCACCCTCTCAGTAAACGGTAATTAATCATTTCCAATTTGATTTACATTTGCAGTGGCCCCAAAGATTATTCCATTCAGTTTTCAAGATGATCAGTTCTTCAATGGTATGCGGGCCCACATCATTTGTGCTGTGAGTCAGGGAGACTTTCCACTCCAGTTCCTGTGGTTAAAAGATGGCCAGCCAATATCTGCTTCCATGGGCGTAGTAACACGTGATATCGATGGTCATGCAAATTCTCTAAGTATTGACAGAGTCTCTTCAAGCCACACTGGCAACTATACTTGTGTCGTCAGCAATCGGGCAGCTGCTGTCATCTACACTGCACAGCTTTTAGTCTATGGTAATTTACAAAACTTCATCAAGACTTACATCATTTTCAATAAACATTAAGAAGTCTAATTTTGGCTTGTGTATGTTAATTCTACCATAATGGTAGGTGTTCAGTAAATTGTAGGTTGCTACAGAAGCACAAAATTTGCTGTACACCTACATGATACATGTGACCCGATACACGTGATAGGTAAAATGAATGATATTCCATGAAGCAGTTAGTCTACCATCATTTAATACTCAAACCATCAGTTTACGATGTGTCATGAATCAGTGTTAGTAATTTTCATGAGGCAATCCATCTGATTTTAAGGAACATTATGCATAGGAATAAAAGCAGCATTGCAAACCATAACAGCAAACTTCAAAAAGCAAACGTTCTGGACTCATGTCTGAAAACTGCAATGCTACATACACTGCAGTTTTATACATGTCATATGGCCTGCTGGAAAATATCAGTAGCTTCCATTTTGTTTAATTTTTCTCAGTGTTTAAACAATAACAAAGAAAGGAATATCTTTAATTTCTTCTTCAAGTGATTTAAAAAAAAGTTTTCTGTAATAGAGGGATAACAATGTTTTTTTTTTACGTTTTTGTGTTGCTGTAAAAACAAAATATTTGATGTACAGTTTATATCAATTTCGTGTCAAATTCAAGATAACAAATTTAACTTGAGCATACACAATTAGTTTATTCAACTCTTTACATAAAACTGTTATCGGCAAAACAATGCATTTTTGACATAAGACTGCATAATTGTAAATTGTAATCAAACAGTAAAATAAATTTAAAACTCCTGGGTATGGATTTTTTTTACATACTTTATGTAATTTATGATTTCGAATGGCATGCTTTATTAATTCTTGTTACTGTCAAACTTGTATCCGAAATGACAATGACTGGCTTAGAACTGTATGCTAATTTTAAAATATACACACAGATGTGTAGGCTTACAATACAACCAACGGACTATGCTCAAACATTTTAAGCCTACTGCTCCTACAAATCGTGAAAGTACTAATTAAATTTGACATTACAAAACTCACCAACTTGTAAGTAGATCGTAAATATTGTCATTGCAGTTGCTCCAAAGATTAGTCCATTTTCATTTCAAGAGGCAAATAGCGTGGAAGGTTCCTTTGCTCGAGTGACCTGCCTTATTTACCAGGGAGACTTGCCCATTGAATTGCACTGGCTTAAGGATGGAAAGCCTTTGGTCTCTTCAGATGGAGTGTCGTTGAAGCCCATTGATGAATACTCCTCCATGCTTACATTAGAAAATGTTCGTCGTACCCATGCCGGAAATTATACATGTGTAGCAAGCAACTCCGCTGCCTCAGCATATCACACAGCACAACTGCATGTGAGGGGTAAATAAATTTCTTCAGCTCTTTACATTTTTCCATCTTTCAGTTCCTCCAAGAATTGTACCCTTTGCGTTCCAAGATGACAACTTGCTTGAAGGCATGCTGGTACGAGTGTCATGCGTTGTCAGCCGTGGAGACTTACCGCTTACCATCACGTGGCTAAAAGATGGCATGCCTTTACCAAGGTCTCTACCAGTTACTGTTAGAGTATTTGATGAATATTCATCAGTGCTTTCAATCGATCCCGTGACTGTTCAACACAATGGAAACTACACATGTGTAACTCAAAATCATGCCGGCACCATGCAGCATACATCCCAGTTATTAGTTCATGGTAGGCTTATTATGTTACATTGCAGACCTTTTGTTATTAAAGTGGAAATATTTTTCAACTTGTACACGTTTGATTAGTATACAGTTCAGTGTACCGTACTGTACATCATGCATGATAGTCGTAACGTTTTTATTTTTTTTTTGAAAGGGAAGTTAAAAACTCCAACTTTGCGTAGGCAATCCCTGCCTTTCAATTAACACAAGCAGCAGCTTCTCAGGTGCAGTTATTTATTATGTATTTGGTCCATGTACAAAATACTGGTGACTTGTCAGGTAATTCTGTACAGAATTACTATACTCCTACAGTACGGTACTAATTTTAATATAACTGGATTTATGACGCTAAAAAGCCCATAGTTTCTTCTTTGCTTGACAGCAGAAATGGGCATGTAGTAAAGTCAATCAATTTGTTGGTGGACGAAAATGTAAAAAAAAAAGAACCCCCCTGACAGGTCAATTCCTAAAAGGACATGATATAACATGATTTAATTCCAGTATATTACCAGTCTTGGTCACAATAAAAAGCCATAGCCTATATGATAAAAAAAAACATTAAAAACGGTATCAGCTTAGTGCTGCAGGCATTAGCAGACCCGCCATCTTGAAACGGCGTGTAGTGTTAACTTCATCAAAGGTATTAATGTGTGTAGCAACAAGTGAAGAACACTTAGTGATTCGAGTGCCCCATTCTCATCTGGACGAGTTGAAGCTAATAAGAAGTGAATGCACATTTCATTTAAACAATTACACAGTCATCGTTCTTTTTTAATATATAATAATGTTAATGTTTTTTAAGTTAAATTAAATGATGTACTGGTGCAATGCATCCACATTTCATCATTAATGTTAAGTAATGCGCAATACATAATTTCCTTTGGAACTCTGTAAAATGTTATGTGACAAACTCATTTGAACATCCTTTTAAATATAATATAAATGTGTTAATTTTATTCACTGGCTGCATAGCCTTTGTGTAAGTGTGATAATATTTGTACTTTATACTTGCAGTTCCTCCACGATGGATCACAGCACCTCATAATGTTACAGCTGTTAGAAATAAAACGCTAACCGCAGACTGTGAAGCAGAGGGATTTCCTAAGCCAACTATTGTCTGGAAGAAAGTTTTGGGCGAGTATTTTGTTATTGAATGTAGTAGCTACATACAAAGGAATTGCTATAAAATTATTTTGGTTCCTCTGTTGGCTGTCCCATGTATGGTGTATTTATCGCATAGTACAAACGGATTTTTTTTAAAGCAAATGTCTCAAGCTGCAGCATTAAACGAGACAGAAAGCCAATGGGCTCGAGATTGGTTAAATAAATACGGATGCAAACCTATTTACGTTGCCTTTAAGCATATGTGTGCATGTTAAATGCTGCATATGGACATTTCCTTTTAAAGGCCGTGTCAGTATGGCTCAGCGGTAGGACCTCGGGCTTTGATTTCAAAGTTCGTGGGTTCCCCGCTCAAGCAGTCTAACAAATCCAAAAGATAACGTAAATAGGTTTGCATCCATATTTATTTATTCAAGCTGCAGCAGTGTTGTTGATGTAGTTACCATGAGGTATTATATATAAAAAAAAATTAACTGAAAACACTATTAGTTTATGACAGTTTACAAGTTAGTTTTAATTATAGGGGATGGTTTTTAAATCCTCTGTCAAGCTTGAAGTTGGTGCAGTTGTTAGCAGATATGCACACATCGATTATCGACAAAAAGTGTCGATAATCGATAATCGATTAACATAATCGACACATAATCGACAAAAAATGATAGATGTAGTTTTTTCCTTCTTTATCTCTAGATCATCACTTTAGGGCCGACTAAAAGAGTACATATCGCAATTACAAAAATGTATGGATGCAGTTTTTTACTTCTTCATCTCTTCACTTACTAACTATTAATAAATTAATAAATTAATAAATTATTACCGTCATTCATCAGTACCTGCCACTAACTAGATTGTAGTCATGTCATAAACAAACTACGACTTAAATTGAATGCATGCTTGCTAAAGAGCACCTATTTTCTTGCGTATCATATTGTTTGTATTAAAGCTGCTTGACTTATTATTAAAGCATGCTCACTGCTTTTAAGCATACGTTATTACATTGGTTAGCCACTTTATCACACATAATTATGATCTAGTAAAAGTTAAACGACAACTCGTTGGTGGTCGTATGCACCTGTATTGGCAAGTACACCCTGGTGTGAGGTACGAAAATTCTACCATTTCAATATTACAACATAACTGGCCATAGTTTCCTAGTCTAGCCAAATGCAGCGGGAATTAGAAAGATCAGGTTGGAACTGTCAGGAAAAGATAGGCAGAGCGTGCTTTCGTTCATACATATCTCCCTAAAGTCAGTGATAACCTATGTTACCTTACCCGTTTTATAGGTCTCCCTGATGGATCTCCTCACTATGTGAAGAAACGAAGAGTTTATACAATATTAAAGAGTACCTTACCTATATCATAAATTTATTTCCATTCTATTGGACAGTCACTGCACAATTTTACCAACTTCAGTAGTGATTATCACTACTGAAGTTGGTAAAATTGTGCAGTGATTGTTTTGGTTGCGGTTCATGAGTGATAAATTACCAAGTGTAGTGTACAAGAAATGTCTTCTACGTACAACAACACGCACACTAGTATGTCTTCCTGCATGTATGATGTGCAGAACTAACAGAACTAAGTGTTAGTTCCCTAATAATCATTTTGAATTCACTTACAAATTACACCCGGCATAACCAAAATTAGAGCTAAAACTGAAATCAACAGGACCGCTGCAAAAATGCAGTTATGCCGTAAAACTATGAACAATACGGTGCCAAACAAGTCCATAAACTGTTGAAATATTAACAATACATTCAGTAACTGTTAAAGCAAAATACGTAAAACTAAATGACTTTCTCTGAAAAAGTCTCAAATGAATAAATTCAGGAAAAAACAAAGTAATTACATAAATTCCAAATTGAACAGGCACGAAAATGTACCTTGTGGTAGATCACTGGACCACTGAACGAGAACTAACTAACCTGGCCAAGTTACACAATTTTATGGGTCCTTTCTGGACTCCACAGGGTGCAGGTGTGAGAATTTATTATGATCGTTGAAATTTAAAATATCGTGTGCAAACGGTGCACTGTATGTTGTAGTTGTTGTTATATAGCTTAGAATAGGGATAAACAGAAAATCACCCATCTACCTACAACGTTAGCCCTACAGATACGATATGCCTACAATTCCATTTTTGTACGAGTGCTTCTCTGAAAATGAGATATCTATGAAAATGATAGTACTGCCAAATTTTATAACTAAATTACGTTCCTGTAACTTGTGAATTACTGATCTGAAAATTGTTTGTAGTGTTGTCCTATATAAAGGGTTGTCCTTAAAAAAGTTTGGACTAAGAACAAATTTGATTAAAAAAAATTGTCGGAATTAAAAAAAATTACATCAATTTTTTAAAATATTGATCACTCTGCCTAAGTAAGAGAAACAAGACAAATTGTTCGCTTTGTTTACTTTGTTCAGTGCATTGCAAAATCAATGTAGCTTACTGATTATTAGGACTCGTGCTTCTATCAGTTGTTACACACAATTCGTTCATCCCATTCCTTAGAATGTCTGCATTTTACATACTGTAAAAGGGTTTGTTTTATGTTGAAGAGGTTTGCTATATGCAGAAATTACTCGCTTTGCTCAAGTCATGCACCTCCATCCTTCAGAAATGCAAAGGTGTGATAACCTTTTAAAACCTACACATATTTTTTTCATACCTCTAAGAAGCCAACTGATTTCCAGATGCATATATGTTGTGTTGCTGATAATAAGTATGATGCAAAATATGTCGTAATTTTTATGGTTTTCGTTTGGAACCAAGTTGCTTGCTTATTAATTATGAGTGGTCAAACTCTGACATCAAGAAACAATTTTCATAGCAGTTTTTTGTGCATTTGAGGGTGAAAATAAATTACAAAATACATTTTAAAAGTAAGTTCTTAACTTATTGAACAGCTTCTTTTGTTTGATTGCTGTGTCAAAAACAATATAATTCGACCTCTAAAGTGTATCAAAATACAATCCAAGATAGTTTAACTTATAAACTACTGATAACTGGTTAATTTGAGAGTTTGTAGCACAGTCAAAGTGAGCGAAGCTCGATTTATGGGGTGATTACATGAATTGTATGTCTGGACATTTTAATATTATTGTTAAATTTTCAACATTCAAGCCCTACAATTTTCACAAACACCCACAAAATTAGCTTTGCCCCTCGTTTGTGTATACAGTCAACTCTCATATTATCTTTTCTGGTTTAGTCTTGTTACTTATGAATTATGTTTTACACCATGACTGGATATTCTAAAATACATCTTTTTTTTTTCCTGTAGGAATTCATCGTAATGATGAGCAAAAACTACTGACCACTAACAGCAATATCACCATTCATATTAATGGTTCTATGCAGTTTCGTGAAGTAAAACTCGAAGACGAAGGATTTTATTTCTGTTATGCATCTAATGGAGTTGGAGTAGAGCTTAGTAAAGCTATATTCATTCGTGTTCAAGGTAAAAATTTAAAGTGAGAGCTGTATCAGTGATTCTAATCAAATTATTGTTGGTAACATTACATAATTTTTCTGTGTTCGTGGTTCAGCACCTGTGTATTTTAAAGTTATGGAGAAATCACTAAAAGTCAAGATTGGTTCAGATGCAGAACTTCAGTGTGAAGCCTATGGTGACCATCCCATTTCGATCAGCTGGAGCCATGATATGTATGACATCAGCACTTCTGGTTCAAAGAGGTACTACTAAATGAATTAAAATTTAATAAAAACTTATTTAAATATTTTAAAGTTGTTGGTTTGTGCCGCAAATCTTGTTTACTTGCATGTGTGCTGGGGCCAATGGCCAATCTTAATCTTGTGTGGCTAATCTTACATAGGTGGGCAATATCTATGCCTTGTGATTTAATTTCCGGTTCCGGCCTCTAGAATCTTCTAAAAACTTCCATTTCCCATAATACCCTTGCTATTTCACGATTGTCAGGGGTTACCAAAAGGTATTTCAGCACAAGGGGCCCGCATGATAAAATCAGAAAGCCTTCTGGCCAACCAACTGGCTGGTTCTCGTTCGAAACCTGCTAAGTCTCCTAGTTAAAGGAAGTTTTGGCTGTTTAGCCTTCAGTACGCCCAATTTTGGTTAGGCTCTTTTCACCAACCGAAACCAAGCCTCTTAACCCTAACTTAACCCCAAAGTTTCCGAGCATTTGTTCAGTCTAATAGTTTGCTCTCCCACTTTGTTGTTTTTCGTCAGTTTGCTCTGTGAAATAGCGTGTGAAATTATGCTTATGTACAACACATTAATTGTTTTAAGGTTAGTTGTCTCTTAGAACCTAAAATCCTGAATTAATTTATTGGGTTTCTTAATACATGGCTGTGCAATGCCACAGTAATGTTATTACTTGTGATTTTACTACAGTAATCGGTTTATTATTCATTGAAAAGATGGTTCTTCAATGTACACCAAAAGTTGGAATAGAGTTAAGTCAGAGGTAGGGTTGATAGGAGAGGCAATGCACTGTACACATCTCCATACTGCAAAACTGAAATTAACTTAAGTGACCATCAAATAAACATTTGTAGCGCATCCGTTTTTTTTTCAAACATTTAAAACTGCAAGTTCTATGTTGTGTTAAATTATAAAGCTACGTTTCACACAGGCATAACAAAAATAGGCAGGCAACCAGTAAGTAATATTATAAAAAAATTATTTGGCCAGCCAAAATAAAAGAAAATCATGCTATTCAAGTTTTCTCACGACTTTTGTGAGGACAAAACTGGTTTCGAGTACGTAATGAAGAATGGATGAGGATGTGCTACCACTAGAGTAATTTTCTACTTGTGTAAAGCCACGTTCCAAAATGAAATTATTGTACTTGCCAGCTGTTTACCCATTAAAAATAATCGAAATTTATAGGTGTACCCATCAAAAAGTCTGGTGCGTTAAACATAGACTGTCTAGTATGAAAGCATCAATTGTCGAAAGTCCCAGCTGCCTTCTAACTATCAGTGTGCCTGTTTACACTGCCGCTGGAAAAAAATTTTAATGATATAGCGAAATTGTATGGTGCACATTTTCATGGTGCACTCATCTATTATCACACACACACACTTTTTTATAGCACACTCGTCATTTTACAGCATTTTTTTTATTGCGGTAAAAAATTAGGACGAAAATTGACTTACTCCACCGCTGATGCACATTATTTTGACAAGCACACTTCCTATTAAGCTAATACATTAGTAATCCTCAGTGTAGTTTCTTTTTCAAAACTGCAATTTTGTTCTCTTGCATGGTTGAGGTGCTTCCGGTGCACCTAGCCCAGCGGAGATAAACATAGCTCTCCATGGTTTTTCCCCCACAAGACTATATTTCTGCTTGATTCTGGTGTTTACGCGATGCCCAGCACAACAAAACTCATATTAAGTTACTGCTAAAATGTATAAATGTTTAAACTTATAAAATAACACTATTATAAAACATTATTCAGAAAATCGATGTTTTACAATAGTGGTATTTCATAAGTTAAGATAAAACACCACTACATTGTTTCATTAATTCTACAATTCTACCAAATAGTGAATGTTTTTTGTGGGATACTGTGGATCATCGTATCTGCAGGCAGATCTTTTCCCTTTTTAAGATGAATTCGTTGATTGGGAGAAAAAAATATTTATTGTATTAATTTGTCTACACTGTAAATCTCACAATCAATGCAAACATCAAACTAAAAAAAAAATCAGTATTGGCAAAATTTTTCAAACTTTCTCCTCTACCTGGCAATATTTTAACAAACCATTGCAGTTTAATGGAAACTGTGTTTGTTGCTGGTAGAGGTCATCCTATGTGCTTACTACATGACAGCCAAACGAGAAAAGTGTGATGTTCAACGAGAGACTACCACAGTCATTGGTTATATACTTTATCAGTAAAGCAGTCAGATTCAGTTTTTAAGCACCTAAAATGTGCAGATAACCGGAACTGTAACATTTTGCATGAACAATGGTTTAACATAAAGAAGTTTTTAAACAATGCATGTATAACGTTTCTTTATTTTCTTTTATTAGAACCCAATCCAGCACCTACAAGGACTCAACCAAAGACTCAATTATTGGTACACTCCGTATTCAAAGCACCACACAGAGTGATGCAGGACTATACTTTTGTCATGCTAAGAACAAGTATGGCAATAGTTCCTCAACTATAGCATTAACTTTACAAGGTAAGGTTAGTGCACCATCTTTAAAATTTAACACATGTGTGAAAAATGTTTCTTTAAACAAAATTATTATATTATTAGAACCTCCAATGTATCCAGAAATATTTTCTGTGAAGAATATTGGAAACCGCTCTGTTGAAATAATGTGGAACCAACCACCTGATGGAAATGCTCCAATTATAAATTATACAATGCAATACAAACGTAAACAAGGTAGGCTGAACAAATTGTTGTACTTTCCATATTAGAAAGTGCTTTGTTGCTGTGTTTCAGTTTGAATAGAAATTCTTATGCACAGTGTCTAACATTATTTGTATGCACAGTAAAGTACAACAGCATCTTACTAGGTGTAATGGAATGTTTTCCTGCCAAAACCATCACCAACCTTAGATCCTAAGTTCCAGCTGTAGAAAATACTTTTGTAACTGTATTTTCACCAAACAAAAAACAGCACCTCTTCAGCAAGAAAGTGTTCCTGAATTTCTTTCCTATTCTCTAAAATGGGCTGATTCGTGGTGACGTAGGGAGGTACACAGTGTAAGATGTGTGTGGTTGTAAGGCATGGGTATGCATATTAAGCTTGGACATCACAGAATGTTCAAGGTCAAAAGGGACAAGGTGTGCAAAGACAGAGGGCAGGGAGAGATGGCACGTTGACACCTTGCACAACCTTGGCTACACCACTGCTGATTCACCAGCGGGTTAAAAGTTACAGTTGATGTACTAGGATTCTGGTGCTTTTTATGCATAAAAAATATTCTCCAATAGAAGGCAGACATGTTGCATATTACGTTATTTTCTGCATGCAAATACTTGGAGTCGGCCTGTATATCCAGACAGTATATATCTTTTTATGTTCCTTAGCATGGTTAATACATACGTAGATAGTTCTGTTCGGATATGGTTATATCCAGTCAGATCTGGCTGTTCAAGTTATACACCACATTTAAATGGTTTTCCATCCGAGTTTGTACACCCGTGTTCAGTGCACCCACATTAAGATTAATAATTTATTGAATATATTACATTTAAATGGTTTTTCAACCGAATGTGTACGCTCTTGTTCATCCGATATTGGATTAATAAGGAAATGATTTGTTCCGTAGGGCCTGCATCACATTTCAACAGCTTTTTTCCTGTATGGACACTCAACGTGTCTAAAATGTACAAGATTGCATTTATTTTTTAATGAACCTTAACTTTTACATAGTATATTTAACTATGAATTAATTTTCGTTTGGAAGTTGGCCAGACAAATTCATCGATTCGTCTTAGGAATTATGGAACATAACATTTTTCTCGAAGCTTAGCAATAGTTGCTTTTTTTTTCAACTGCTTCATATGGCCAACTGAGCTTGAGGCTGTGTTCGTGGAGCGAGGAATGCAGCTTTACTCTCAGTTGGCCATATGGTTGTGGCAAATGGTGGTAGCATATGTGGACCTTAGCGATCTTATATTATTGTGATTTTGGCCAGTAATTGGTCTGGCAGCATATGTAGCCAATCTAGATTGATGTCGAATTTTTCCTTTCAGTTATTCAGTTTTGAAGATTGCATCTCATAAACACTATCTTTAAAACTGAATACAAAGATAGTAAAAATTGGAAGTGCAATCCAGTGCACCTGAACTTATTCATGAAATTAGTTTTGGTCGAATCAAGACTAGATCTCAAGCAAGTTGTGCTGTGTTTGACCTCAGAAGTGAAGTCATCTGTATCTGAAAGTCCGTAGCATGCCAGATCTGGAAGTTACCAGATTTGGCATTTTATGAATAACCGTAATATATGGGAAATCCATACCTAGTCACAGTTAATCATATCTGAAAAGTCCAGGTATGGAATTTATCAGATATGGGCAGATATGACTGCAGAAAAAGAAAGTATAACCTTTAGAAAATTGTCTGACTCCTAGAATGCAGCCAAATTGTTGATTCAAGCTGTCAGAAGGTAAGGTTTGGCTTGAGTCTATGAACTAACATTTAGCCTGTTAATAATAACTTCTCGCTTCAAATAAAAGTCTAAGAATAAAATCAAATGTTGTGTGTGGGTGGCTGCTTCATAAAAATAATTGTATCATTTAGGACACGTCAGCATCCAGGAATTAGTATCGGCAAAGGGAGACATGCAACCGAATCATTAAACTTTATGGCAAGCTCCAGGGTACTTTTTTTTTTATGTTTACTACTTTGAAAAATTGTTTCTGTACTGTTTGGGCATCTGTAAGAATGAATGACTTGGTTGTAGATACAAGGCTCTGCCACGCAAAAAAAACAGATCTTTTTAAAGACGATATAATTCATTTTAAGCACAGTAACAAGCATCACTCCTGACGTATTAAGTAGGTTTTGGCTTTATTCTCCTCTGTTATCAAGAAAACAGTTCGTGGATTTTCAATAGATCGTTTAAGTCTGGGAAACTAAATGCTTTCTGAAAGACTGCATATACTGTTCTAGTTTAAAAAAAGTGAAATCCCTCGAAGCCTTGCAATTACAGACCTATTATGCTGACATGTGTGGCCTACAGGACAATTGAAAACTAATCAGAATCAAAATGTTAAAGTTCACTGAGACAATTTTTTTATTGAATAATGGCCAGTTTGGCTTTCTTCCGGGGAGATCTATCTGCCTTCAGTTACTTTATGTCCTGGACGAATGGACAAAAGCAGTTGGTCAAGGAACTCTTGTTGATGTGACCTTGATTGACTTTAAAAGGCTTTTGAACTTAAACCTAAACTTAAAATTAAACAAAATTCACAACCAAAGCCAAGCTTGTATGGTTGGATGATCAGAGACAGTTAACTGCTTGGCAGAAAGTGTTTTGTCGTAGGTTCTCTCCCTTTCTTCCCTCTCTTCTCCCTTCCCATCCTCCTGCCTGTCCCGATACTTCTCTTCTTCCCCCTTGCTTCATATAGACTGGCTTCCAGCCATTGTTAACAGATCTGGCTTCAACAACATTATGAGGAAGCCGGTTCCAGTGGTCAATCACACGAAATGAAAAGAAGTGCTTCCCGACATTGGTATTCACACGTGTGCGTTGTAACTTTAGGGGGTGTCTATGAGTGCCAACAGAGGGGGCCAAGGTGAAGTACCCTTAGCCTCAGTGCGATCAATCCCACTTAGAATTTTGTAGGTTGAAGTAAGTCACTTCTAACGTGATGGTCATAAAGGCTCATAGGGCCAACTTCCTGAGCCTAGCATCATATTGAAGTACACACAGTCATGAAACAGGCGTGGTAGCACGCCTCTGAATGCTCTCAAGGAGCTGCTGGGCTTTAATAAGTTGAGAGCTCCATACTTGGATGCAGTATTCAAGATGTGGCCTAATGTATGAAGTGTAGAGTGGTTTAAGTGAGGTGGTGCTGAAAAAGGAAAAATGCTTTTTGAAGCAGCCAAGCAGCATATTAGCGCGTCGGGCAGCAATAGTACATTACCTGGTGACCTTAAGATTTGAGGTAAACGTCACACCAAGGGATTTGGCCTCAATGACTTCAGGTAGCTGCTGAGTTCCAAGAAAATAGGTAGCATGGAGATTGTTGGAACCAACATGAAGTACTTCAAACTTGCTAGCACTGAACTTCACGCCATTGTTCAGGGCCCATCAGATCATCTTGGATGATGTCGCAATCTTCAGCGTGAGGAGTTTGCTTGTCATCATCAACGAAGAGACTACATTGAAATTTAGCAAGGTCAGGCAGGTCGTTAATAAAGAGTAGGAAAAGCAGGGGACCCAGTTGTCCTTCGTAAACCACTCGTTATTTGCAGCCTGAGAGAAAACTAAGCCAGTGTAGCAGGTTGCCAGTGATACCGTAATTCTCAAGTTTTCTGTGAAGAAGGCTGTGGGGAACAGTGTCGAAGGCTTTTTGGATATCGAGAAGAATAATGTCGCAGGTCATATGGTTATCAACAGTGATTAGCAACTAGCCAAAGAACTCAAGAAGCTTGCTTTGACAAGAGTACCCTGCACGGAAACCATGCTGCCTCCTACTGATTATACTTCTGGTTTCACAGTAGTTGTAGAGTTAACTAGCTTCTCGAGGCGCTTAGCCACTTGAAATGTCAAGCTGATGGGGCGATAATTTTTTGAGCTTTGGTGGTCGCCGGCCTTGATGGTGGGGATAATGTTGGCATTTTTCCAGTCATTGGGAATGACCACTTCATCAAGAGACTTCTGGAAAACAATGGCAAGCGGTGTAGCAATAGTGGCAGACCATGCTCTAAGCATGTCACAGTGAATCTTATCTGGACCAGGGGATTTCAAGTGGTCATAGTCCTGCAACATTCGGTGCACAGTGCACTCACTGAATTGTTGATAGTGGAGAGAGAATTAGTTTGTACGAGCACATCAGGCAATTGTGTAGGTTCAACATTATTGAAAACGGAACTGAAATACTGATTCAGTTTGTTGGTGACATCTTCGAGGTGGGTGACAGTAAGTCCATTGTCGTGCTTAATGTGGATACAACGTTTATTCTTGCTCTTGCTTCGTAGATAAGAATATAGGAGCTTATTGTTGCTCTTGCATTTTGAAACGAACTGTTGTTCAAATGAAACTTTCTCATTGCGGATGCTGTCCGTAAGAAGATTCCGGGTCTCATTGGATGACGTCCAATTCTCTGGTGTAGGGTAAGTCTTGCAGGCCTTCCACTGCTTCCCTATAAGGTTGACAAGTTTCCTGATGTTGTAATGCATCCAAGGAGGCAATTGAGCGCTACCGGTGTTATTTTACTAAACAGGAATGTGAGTATTACACCGGTCAGTTAGGAAGTTCCGAAGGATATCCCAGTCTGGATCTCTATTCGATGCTGCTGGTGGTTTCATTTATGAGACCCCAGTCAGCTGCATTAAAGTTGGGCCGTGGATGGGTATATCGGTGGTCGAAATTCACCAATATAATTTCGCCATGTAATGATTTTGCTAATATGATTTTCCATATAATGATGCTATGGTCAGATTTGCCGAATGGTGGAAGGTGATGAAGGGATTCAATGTTGATGTCATCACTAGTGAGTAGTAAGTCGAGAAGGGAGGGAGTATCTCCACCCCTAGCAAAGGTTGGCAGACTGATGTGCAGGGTCAGGAAACAATCATTGACATCTTGTAGGAGGCAGGTGGCAGCGTCATCATTAGAATAGTACAAGTCCCA
Organism: Lithobius niger; assembly: GCA_023313725.1. Taxonomy (NCBI): domain Eukaryota; kingdom Metazoa; phylum Arthropoda; class Chilopoda; order Lithobiomorpha; family Lithobiidae; genus Lithobius; species Lithobius niger. The sequence goes on along the minus strand of JAHWFP010034105.1, from coordinate 89,460 downwards.
ATCAATGCTGGAACGGTTGAAATCGCAGCAGATTATAGTCCTATAGAGTATCGGAAGTAAAGTGTCTTGATATTTGGTTTACTATGAACTTGAAATTTTCAGCATACTGCAGTCGCGTTGTCCAGGCTGATTTCCAATGGTCGGCTATTGTTAGGCGCTGTTTTCAGGCGGATGAAACACCTTTACTTGGGCTCTTAAGGCATTTTTAAGGCCCATCCTCAAGTATGCCAGCCCAGTATGGTCACCTTACTTACTCCGTGATATTGAAAGGGTGGAATCTGTTCAGTGCTGTTTTATTAACTCCCTGTCAGGAGACTGTATAACTTATCCTATGCGGAAAGACTGAGAATTACTGATCAGAGATTTTTGAGGTGCGTAGGGTAAAGGAGGAGCTTTGTTTAACATTTTCCGTCTTTAGAGGGCTCATCAGCACCAAACCACACTCTTCATTTACGTAAAGAGGGGGGGGGGGATTGAGGCTTATTGGCGCGTCGACAACTTGGTCTTTACGTAAAGACACGGGCATACTCGGACCATTCGTGGAAATTGGCAGCAAGAAAGAATGCAGATTGTACTTTTTTACTAATCGAGTTGTTGGTGTGTGGAACTGTCTGCCAACCGACTGCATCCTCCATCTTGATCGGCACGAGACAGCTCAAGAATGAAAAATTTGGTAAATTTTTGTCTAGAAACCAAAACGAGCAGTAACTCAGTGATTTTTACAGTATATTTATTAATTTTTTTTGTTTTTAATCTGTTAACCCTTGATGTATTTTACTGCTTATATTAATTCACTGAATTTAATGTATTTGGGCTTGCATATAGATCTTTCCTCCAAGTTCCATTTGAACTATTTGTAGAATAAATAATGTTATTATTATTATTATTATTATTATTATTATTATTATTATTATTATT
>JAHWFP010034105.1:61268-83054 GCA_023313725.1 Lithobius niger | reverse complement strand
AGGCGCACCGCATAGTAGCGCCTCGCTATACATTATAGCGTGTTACAGCTCAACTGAAACGTACGTGCATAAAGGTGGCTTACCGTACTGTTATTTCTAGTATATGATGGGCCTATTCACTTCTGGCTTATTTCCAAATTACCTTTAGAATTTTGCTTGGATTTTGGATTAAATCTATTTGCGACAGAAATACTTTATATTATCTTCATCATTTAATTGTTACAGTGCCAGCAATGACAGCATCCTTTGATGATGCTATTAAAACTCATTGGAAACGAGATCTGGTAATGCCTTGCAGAGGCGTTGGAATTCCTCCTCCAAATAGGAAATGGTTTCAGCGGTAAGTACTTGTTTAATGAAAAGTTGTGTAGTAACCTTTACCACAGAAGGTTATCACAAAGATTATTTTCTTTCCAGGAATCGTATTGTGAATGAAAACGAGAGAGTCGTTATCCGATCTGATGGCACACTTGTCATCAAGAAACCAAACAGTGAAGATAGCGGAAATTATACTTGCCGAATTACTAACAAGCTTGGAACAGATGAGGTGCACTACTCAGTGAATGTCGTAGGTGAGCACTTATTTGCAAATTACCATAATTTGAAGTCTTCTGCTACCAACTGTTATAAAACAATAGAGAACCTTATTTTAATTCAATAATTATTATACAGAAAATAATTGGTACTATTCATTGTTTTTTTTTTTTTTTACTGTGTTACTCTTGATTCTATGAGCCAGTGCTAGAAAAATAAAGTACACTCATCGTTATGTCCTGATATATCTCTTCCTGTTAGTAATGAATATTTCCTGGCATAGCTTAAGAGAGTGGAGGTGTGGCAGCTGTCTGACAGTTTTTGGTGTGTATTCACTAATTAATTTACTTTCCTCACTCTGGATTATTTCATTAATCAGGAAACCTGGATTCTTAAAAAAAACATTTATAATCCATTATTTAATTTCTTTTTCAAATTCCTGTATATGTATTGTTTCCCGCTCACGTTTCCTCACTGATAACCGTTTCATCTTTGTATCCTGGATACTAACGTATGTCTAATTTTCTAGCGCAGCACACTGCTTTTTGATTTTTTTTTGTGACAGTATTTTATCAGTTATCCCTGTTTGTCAGTGTTTAGCACTTTTATCAGTGTTTTATCAGTTCTAATTATATCTGGCAAATTTGTATTTTTGTTGCATACATTAGTTCCACCCGGAAGCCCAACATTGGATATCCTTTCAAAGTCACTTACCTCCGTTCGCCTTCGTTGGAGACCTGGACATGATGGAGGGGATGCAGTGCAAGGTTCGCAACGCTTTTTTTGTTTTCTAATAGCACTGCTGGTTTTGTTTGGAAATAGCCAGGAACACAAACAGCGCAAAATATTTTATTTTGTAGGTTATTTTCTGCATTTCAAACGTGATGGGAGCCAATGGGAAAAGAAAGAACTGTCAGCTGATACTACAACTCACACCCTGGAAAAATTGTCCTGTGGGGCAACATATCAGTTGTATGTAGAAGCATTTAATAATGTTGGCAACAGCCCAGGAAGTGAAGTGTTGACTGTAACAACGCATGGAGAATGTACACACTCTTTATATTTACGTCTGTCTGTTTTTGTGCTGCAGATGGTAAATAATAACGTTGTCTCTTTTTTCATCCCTCATAATTTAGCGTTTCAGTTGCCGCAGAAAGAATCACTCATACAAGAAGGCGCAACATTCGTAACTGTACATTTGGATTCGTGGCCTTCTTCTGGTTGCCCTGTTCAGTACCTTCGGGTTGAGTACAAGCAGCTGTCTGCCTCTGAATGGATAACTGTGTCAAACAACATCAAACCTTCCCAGAAAAAACTAGTTATACCAAAACTGAATACTGCCACTTGGTACGTTTTGCGTATAACAGCTTTTACAAATGAAGATGATTTTAACATAGGAGAGTACATTTTCAGCACACAGACAGCCGCAGGAGGTGAGTCATGATAAAACTGTTATTATTATTATTATTATTAGCATTTTAAGAGAGCTGTGTCTAAGCAGGTTTAGTCTGTGCATAAAATCATGATAAAATATATGTTATTTCATCCAGGCGTTGCATCTCCTGATATTAACCAGATGGAAGAGAAAGTTATTATGTTCCACTTGGATCCTTGGATATTTATTCCAGTTGTTGGACTGATTATCGTATGCATCATAACCTCAGTCGTCATATTTGTTTATTACAAGAAAAGGCCAAGACGTATGTATATACATATTTCAATGGAGTAAATCTTTGCATTTAAACCACAGCGATCACTCAACTGACAGATGTACCGTTTCTAAAATCTTCCACAGGGAAACAGCCAGAAGACTGGACCCAATATGCAGGAACCCTTGCACGTGCACATGAATTAGGAGTATCTGTTGAAAGCTTTGTGCGACTTCCTAAGAGTTGTAATACTGCTACTCTAGCTCGCAACGGCACCATTTGGAGAAGAGGAAATGGTATGAAACACTAATTGTTCAGACCTACCTTTACAAAATAAAAGAGACGATGAATAATAGACGGGTAATTCTGTATGGCACAACAAATACAGCTAATAACAGTTACCGTGGTAATACATTTAAGAGAGAAAAAACTAACTCAGATTGGGCTTTTATAACGGGGTTTTATTATTTGAAAAATTTGATCACCTTTGTTAAAGCGATTATTTAATTAGGAGGCATAGACGGCAATCCAAATCCACTGGGTGATTTTGATTCCGAATATTTTTTTAATACGTACCAATGAATTTTCTGCAATATTGAGGCAAAGTTTAACTACAGTAGTGCTAGGTGAACTAGCCAATAAAAGATTTTTTAAAAAGTAGCGAAAAAGGCATTAAGGAAATTAAACCATTTCAAGGCACAGATAGTGGTGGAATTGTAGCCGAAGTGCAGTTCTGGTGAAACTAACGTTTCTATAATTAAAAAAAAATTCTAATAGTAACACTGGGGTGAGCTGTCCATGTAGGATGTGTATTTTGCTATGTACTAATGTATTTTCTCTAGCCACGTCAGAACAAAATAGAATCATTGAACATTATAATGTATTCATTTCTTTTCCCTTCTCAACCAGAACCAAACCCATATGCTACTATTCGACTACCAGAGTACTGTTCAGAGATGACACTCATGAGGGAACGCAGAGGATCTGGACCGTCTCGTGTAGTTCAGCAGGTATATGTATATACTTTTATAACTTTTGACCATGGTTCGTATGGTGAGGCAGAATACTCCTTCACGTTAATTTGCCAATTCTGTCACCAAAATAAATTAAACTGCAAATACAAACGTAGGTTCTTTGGCAGCCACGCTCACTATAGTTACAACCAAAACATGTAGCAATTTTTTAGCAAGTAGGTTTTCTTCTGTACACATAAAGTTAAAAAGGTAACAGCTAAGGACAAAATTCAGGCAATAAGGCTCTAAACCCAACCTAAAGCACAGTAAAAACGTTTATCTTGTAGCATAGTTGCAGTGTGAATTCAACACAAGGATTATCACAACCACCGATAAATTATTAATGCTCAACTTAATACTGAAAAGGGGATTGAGAGTGGCTTGTCGTTCCACCCCCTTTTTTGCTACTATGCCAAAGTAGTAGCAAGTGCTGAAAATATATACCTGTGTCATATGAATGAGGTGCCTTCATCACTTTTCTCTAACACCCCCTCCCTCCAACCCAGAAGATGTGCCAAATGATGGCTTCCATTCCCTTTTTTCGACTTTCCAATTCCTTCTTCCTCATATTTCTAATTTCCTCCCCTTTTGCCCATTCCCGTTCAGGTGCCAGATTTGGAGATGTTTGGATGGATAAAATCTTTGACGGAAATGGTCATATGGGGGGGGGGGGGGGCGGAACTCGGGAGAACTTCAAAAAATGGGGGTAATTTCGTTGCCTGCAGGGGAAGAGGATGGGAATTCCTGGCCACAATATTTGCGCTAAACCCAATATTTTGAAAGTTATAAAAAAAAAGTTCATGGCCCTAAAAGGTTTAAAAGTAATGTTCATTACACCAGTGACTGATGCCATGCCAAAGAATTAGCTTCCCCCTAAATTCTTTATTCCCCACTACCCCACCATATGTAGTAGAAACGTTTTTTTTTTGTTTTGTTTTGCCTTATGAACTAAAATGTTGTGCTGTAGCAAGGAAGCAATATTTTAATTTTTTATTTGGGCAGCTAGCAAGCAAGTCTAAAGAAAATGAAGCAGTATAACACCCATTATGTTAAAATTACACAACAGATGTACATGCAATCTGAAATTTTAATATCGTACCAGACTTAGTTTTATGTTTTAACGACAAAATAGCTGCAGTTATGTAAACCTTCTTTACTTGGCAATGTTCTAGATTCCTATGATCAACACAGATGCCGGGTGGGTGGCAGTTGGAAGCTGCACGGGTAAGTAAAAAAAATCGTTGCACCATTCAGTGCATGTGTATAGAATAAGGATGGATTATGCAACCGTGTAAACATGAATAAAAACATAGGTCCGACTGCCTAGAGGTCGCACAAGCTCTTGTTTATAAACTAAAATTTTCGCCTGCTTCATGGCAGGCGTTATTAAGACAGAAAACCTAGAAAAATACATAACAAGCATTACCACCAAGTCACACAAACAAAGAACAAGAAATTAACCCAAAAGTCGTTGACAATTGTTGACACCAGGTATTCCAGCTGGTGTGAAATTGTAATTTTATCCCAATTGGGAACATGCTTCGGACAGGCCAAGCATTGGGTAGACATCTCCAGGAACATGCAGGGGACCTACAAAACGAAAAACTTTCTAATGTTATTGCTAAACACCATGATGACACTCGGCACGTTTCAAATTAAAATGAAACTAAAATTGCACACGATCAGCCCAACAGAGTATATTTAGAAGAAGGCTGGAATCCCTCAATATTGTCAAACAAAGACCGACTTCTTAATTTACATAAAAACAACCCTCAGCATGCAAACAGCAGGATCTGCTGGCCATCCCCCTAACTGCAAGAATGGCTTACTATCATCCCCCCCCTCCCCATACCATCCAGTGACTTTGTGTGCCTTGGTGGCTGGGGGTCCGGCCTGTTAATTGTTCCAGTCTGTGTGTGCGTGTGTATCGTAGTGGACCTTAGGTTGGGTCAGTTGCATTTCCAGGCCGAGGGAAGCACTGTACTTTGCAAATGGTAGCAATCGACGATGGGGTTGCTGGCTAAACTGGTACATTTTTGGCATACTTTTGGGTTAATTATTTGTTATTTGTTTATGTGACTTGGTCGTAATTGCTTGGTATGTATTTTTCTAGGTTTTGTGCCTTGATCACGCTTGTCGTACAGTATGCTATAATTTGATTTTACTTATGCAACGTATAGCTGTCATATCTTACGTTTTTTATTCAAGTACACAGAATAATTGTACAAGGAAATGTTTATTACTTACCTACTCTGAATACACCGCTTATCTTAAGCATTTAAGTGTTATCCACTTTATAGCAATGACAAAATAATTGTGTGTGTTGACTGTTGTGCTGTTTTTTAATTACTCTAGGTGGGATTACAAATCCATTTGAAAATACCCAAATGTGGCCTGAAGCCTATGGGACTACGCAAGCGGTGTCAGCGGGTAATAAAAACTTGGTGTTAATCGTCAACATCCAAATCTTGTTTAAATTTCATTGCTGGTGTAACTAAGCAACTTATGCTTTCAGGAAACGAAGTTTACGGTACTGCTGGTCAACATCGGACAAGAAGTAGACCAACTGACGTGCAAGTATTTTTAATCTTATAATCGTTTTATGAAAGGATGCTTTTAACATCGGTTGTCAACTAGTTCTATCTAATGAGATTAGGTTTTTTGTTAATTACAAGGTTGGTCTTGAAGTCTTCTATAAAACCATTTGTTCATTGTTCTATTGCTTGAACAACAATGTTTTTTTAAAGTTGGAGAGTGAAAAACAACTCTATGTGGTTGTACATCTTTGTATTTACTTTTGTTTGCAACCTGAAATAGCAAGTAACAGGAGCACTATTTTCAACAACTATCCTCCTAAACTGTGAGATTTGTGCTTTTTCCTCTAATCAGCACACTAGCATACTCTCGGAAGACAATGTGCACTCACAGTGCGTGTAAATGTGTACCACCTCAGCCTCCATATGACTGGTGTAATGGCAGTATCCCTTTTTGTTCTTTTTTGACTCACAAATCACACACAAATGCATACCGACATTACACAATTCATCTGGATTTCGAACTGGTACACAGTGGTGTGTCATTTATGAATATACATCATCTTTAGTGTATGTGTCAATCACTAATACATATGTTGTGGGCTTGCTGTCATGTTTAAAAAAACTAAGAGTACTGTAATACATACGGCGCTAAATTTAACAAATTAAAGGAGTTCAATCAACACAACATGGGTCTTGAATCATCCTGATTTTTACCCTCCTCCTCCTTCAGAACCATTTACCAAACTAGTATTTTTTCATTAATTTTTCAGACCTTCCCAACATGATGAAACGAAATTTTCTGCGTTTGAAGCTACACCCAAACCAAATAATGCAGAATCAGTTGTAGCTGCTGAAATGCACACAGTGATGGACACAACAGAAGACGAAGATAAAGTTAATTGTACGTATCTGCTTAAATTTTCAACCTGGGTTAATTGTATAGTATCTTACAATTTCACCAAACGAAGTAGATGTATACTGGCAATGACTAGTGGCAGCCGTTGCAGTGGATATTTTTTCACAGCCCACTTACTGCAACTAAATTATGATTACTGTGCATCAGCTCTGTGTACCATTTGTGGAAGTCTACTTTAAGAAAAATGCTGCAGTTTGTGGATGCCATTTTACTAATGAAAACAGCATTTTTCTCGGGTTTTAAGAACTTGGAATGAAATACAAAATATAATACTTATGGACTGTGCAGTCGTGAAAAAAAAAAACAAATTTGATGACATTTGAGGCTGACATATTGCCAGTGGTGCATCCGGTGTGGGAGGATAAGACAGTACACTTGGTACCCTCTAACCCACCTGAAATTAGGACTAAAATGGGACCTTGAAACATTTGAAAGGCAATAAACTTGTTGGGAATGATTGATTTGCTTTATAAGGCCCGAGGATGGAGTTAAACTAACTGAATTTCTATGAATCCATATTCAGGTATTACATTTCCTCTTAACAAAATTCCTAGGTTTGCCACTGAACATTGCCAAAGCACACTGTAGCGATTATGAAAATCTCATACATAGTGGAGATTTTTTGTCACACGGTAAACCAAAATGTCATACGTAGGGGAGATTTTTTGTCACACGGTGAACACTAAAAACAAAGTTCAAGTAAAATTTCAGCATGCCGTTGTTTGTAATTTTCAAATATCATCACAATAGAAGACAGCACCGATTCACAATGGCAGCATCACTTCCGGTCTGTGCACAGGTTCTTATAGGCTACTCTCAAAATGTCACATCCCCTTTTCAGCCAATATATGTTAAGTTGTATTTTGAAAGTCTAATGCAAGTTATGAATCTGCCAGAAAATAAATTTTTCTTAAACTATCCTTTGGTTTTAGCGACGACATCTGTTGAAAGGAAGGATGCAGAAGTTGGAGAAGAGGCATGGCTACTAGACAAAGGGTAAGAATGCTCGTCATAGAAATACTTTACCGTATTAAACATAAAATGATTATGGGGCTAAATATATTTCCACGAATTGCTGTAAACAATATAAAGGTATGTCAGAAATATGCCTACAGCAAAAACACACACAAGGAATAATATAGTAGAGTTATCCACCTTTGTATAGATATTTTTCTTTCGGGCTATGTGTCAACAGGTTATCCAGTCCTAATCCAAATCACTGATATACTTTTTTTTATTGTGTATGTTTTTGCTGTTTCATGATTTCAGACAATACTTAGATAGGGTTGTTCAAAATATATTAAAAAAATCATACTTGATGTACTATTATCAGGTAGAAAGTTAAGTGGCAAGAGAATGAAATGCTGAGGTGTTGCATATTAATTTCAAAACTTAACGAATATGTTGTTTGAATTAAAAAAAAGTATTTTGATAAGTGTTTTATCATGTTGTGCTATTAAAATTTTACTCTTTTTTACATTTCGTTTTTCCTTCGGCGTAAATAATAGAAGTAGGAATGCCAAACTTAGCAAGGTTTATAGTTATTAAATAGCGTTCAAACTATTGGGCGTTTAACCATTAGATGTTTAACAATTTAGAAAAGTCAGAAGTGAAATGTATATAAAAATACATTTCTGAATTTTTTTCAGAGATACTTCGAAATGAATACTTCCACAGAAGCCAGAAAGATTTCTAAGTGAGGCGACACACACTGATGCAAATATTCTCTCAAGGTTTTACAACAACGTGACTAAGCCGAGGTGCTCCGCTTCTTCGAGTATTCTTTGCCATTGATGTTGTGCATCTGTGTTTGAAGTAACAGCAGTGAAGTATGGTCTCATTTACTGTGATGTTGCCAAATAGATACGACGAATTGCCATAATTATGCAGTTATGTGTCCAACTAGTGTTGGCCTTCATTCCACAGCCTGTAATTTATTGTGTGTGTTGAAACTTTGATGTTGTGATATACATGCATCCCAGATGCATTTAAGTAAGTTTTGTATGAATGGATTAACAAGCAGCAACATTACCAGGTTTGATAATTTTTAATCACAAGAATAACAGAAACGTAGAGTGCAATTCATTTCAATTCTGCTGAAAAAATTAAAATGTTATTTTTATTTATTAGTTGAATGTATATAAATAGATACACCTAAAAATGATGAATTTCCATATTCCTGAGTTCCTTCAGATTTCTCAAGATGTGGTATTTTCACTGAGCCACAAGATTACATGGCTGTATGTAAAAATGAATTCTCAGGTCTACGAAGCTCTTAATCTTTTTTTATGAAAACTACCTTTGACCATCCTTTTGAAGTTTTTACTGTAAACTATTTTATTTGTAAGAAGTGTGTGCAGTAAATCTGTTTTTTTTAACAGGAAATATATTCTTTAAAAGACTTGAATTATAATTTTGAAACTTGGCACCTACCCTATTACGGTGTTATCTGTTTAAAACATGGTAAGAAACAACGATTTATGAATTGTGAGGAAGTCATGTAGATTAGTGCAAAGGAAAATTTTGAGATCATTGACAGTTATAATTATAACTTAAATGGCCACACAATATTTGGGGGGGTCAAATTCTTTGACTGAAAGGTTAGTATTGATTAAAGGATTTTATGACTTAATTTGCAGCTGCACGTATAAGTTGCGAAATGCCATTGTTTTTTATACATTGAAAACAATAAATCTTATTACATGTTCGCCACGAAGCAGCATACCAAAACTGAGTATTGTCAATGTACCCTGGCCTACGTCAGCATTTATAGCATGTGTCTGGGTGATTTTGTAAGTGTTTCGATGTACCTAAGACTTTCGACTTTCCAGTTCATTATTTCATTCCGTGAAGTTGTTGCCAACAATAAATTGGTATTGTGATGTTGTTTCCAATATTCAGAGCTGAGGTTCCATCTTAGCTATGCAATAATAATAATAATAATAAACAGTTAAGCAACTGCTTACCATACGTAATGTAATGCAAAGCCTGCAGATTCCTGAATACAACAATAAAGTGGCCTTCAACTGTGGCTTTCTTTATAACAATTTGTACCACCCTGATACCTTTGTATGTAAGGCATGGGCGCAAATAACCGTTTTGTTGTGTGCCCCTTCTTTCCTATCCTTCCTCCCTTCCTTCCTTTGTATGTTATTTGAGAAGCTCCTTACAAAAGGAAAGAAGAAAGCATTGGAAGTTGCTCTTTGACCGACTGCTTTTGTATTGCATGTCATTTTCGAGTGTGTTAGGTTGAGTAAATACGTGATGGCTCCAAGAATGTGAAACTATTTGTACAATTACCAAGTGCAACATTTAGCTACACATAAAAAAATATAGGTATAATTATGATACAGTTTTTATGTGGAGTACACTAACATATTCACATACATAGCGGTTGCTTTATTTATTTCTGATATGTTTAAAACTGTCAGTTTTGACAATGTAAAGTTTGTATGAGCTTTTGTGAAGCGTTGTAGCTTTTTATACTGTAATGAATTGCTAATAAAATTATGTTAAAAGGGATGCTGATGTGCTCTGCTTGATAATAAATAGACTTTGGGAGGAAAAACCAAATTTTCTACTGCTGGATGGTTTAATTTCTTGCATCTCTATTCCATCTCAATAAATGGAGAAAATTAGATACGACGCACAATACAAATTGTTTACAGCTTGTAAATATTGGAGGCCAAGTTTGTGCGCCAATTTTGAATGGGCTGGGACTAACTAGTGTTTTGTGAGCTATAAAATAGTGCCTGAGGAAGGCAAAAAAGCCAAGAGAAAGAAAACCTGGAAAAAAAACGTGGAAAAATTGTTGTCTGGCTTTTCCCGTGTTTTTGTTATAAGTTAGGTTAGGTCAGTTGCCTTGGCTCAAATTTGACTAGACAGGTAGGGAGTTTCACCAGGAAACGTTTTTCCTTCTATTTTTTTCCCCCAACAGCTATTTTCCTAACATTTTCGCCCCTTGATTCGTTTTAATAATCGACTAAACAACTGCTGAAAATGTGTGGAGAACAAAATTTAAAAGAGAAGCTGAACAACATTGTAATACAAACATGAGAGTTATTTAAAACAAATAGCAAGTTTATCTTTAACTTGCTCAAAGCTATAGCATTATTTTAAATTCAGACAAAAAAATAATAATAAATTCAAGGCCTTCGGAAGGACATAGCTAACCATTTCAAGTAATTCAAGAACCCTGTTCACGCTGATAGAACTTTCACTATGGTATATTATGGTAAATGGCTTTGTGTTGTTTATGTAGTGCTCGGGGCCAATGGGTTTTTAGATCGGGCTCCTTTACCACAGCTACTAAAAATAGGCATAGCCATCCAGTGAAAAACCCAAGGTCCTCCGAGAATATTTCTAGTAGGAATTTCATCTTCGAACTCGTTCATTTCATGGACCAAAACTCCCTTGTCAGGAGATTTCTGCCAAATCAACAAAATTCCGAACGTTGTGTCTCGACAAACAAACAAAAACAACAACATATAAACACACAAAAAATCCAAAGTCAGTCTGCATTCGACCTCGCTCGCTTCGCTCTTTTGGCCAATAACCGTTTCAGTCGATTTAATTTTATTTACTGGTCTAATAGTTGACAGTATGGTTTCACGTGGACTAAGCACTACAGCATGTTGTGGTATTTGAACCCATTCGTGTTATTATTTTTACTATCATACATTTTAGCGTAAACCTTAATTTCATAGGTTTACCTACCAAAATGCATAGATACATTCTAGAAAAAGGACACAATCGGCCCTAAAATGTTAGGGCTGATTATAAACTCCACATTTTGGTTAGTGACAGGTAGTTTGGTGGTAACGACTCTGGCTATTCCGTTGCCATTACCCCTGCAAAACATTTTTTCTAGTTAAAGGCGGGTTCCACCAAACGACAGCCTGCAGGATCTAGCGCAGTCTAGTTCTGTCTTAACTTTTACAGCTTGCTCCCAGGTGCACGAGGACGTACCACATTTTTACTCAGTAAAGAAAGAGGCACGTGCTTGTTTGTTGTGTTAAAAGATATTGTTTTCTGCCTAATTTTGTTTGTTGCGAGCAAACGGTAGAGAGGGCTCGATGAAACTCGATGCTGCAGACTGTCATTTGATGGAAACCCGCCTTTAAGCTCTCTAACTATATTCTTTTGGCAAATCGGCCTTCTTCTTCTGCAACTGACTGGGGCCTAGGATATTAGCCATGGTTACCACGTGCTAGCGTTTGCGGTGGACAATTTAAAGGTATATTCTGCCTGCCTTATAACACCCACGCGCAGATCGCCAGCCGCGCATTTTACCATCGCACCGTTTCGCGAGACTCGCCGTAGTAAAACAAGGACAACTGAGACCTTGGCCTTGGGCGCAGAAGACGAAACAGCATGAACACAAAAAAATTGTGTCGCCGCAAGCCGGAAGGATTTTCGCAATTTAACATCCCACTGTATAGTTTTGTAGGCTAGTATCTTACAATTTTTCTTCGGCGATCTATTGGCATAAATAATTTTAATTTTTACCACATTAGTCTTTTAGAGTTTTGATCTCATGGTAATTATCAGCAAACGATTAAAAATTAGTACACGCACACACACACAGATGAAACATCATGGTTATTGTAAGCGCGCAAACGATCATATAATCGCAGGATGCTATTAAATTAGTTCCCATTATTCAACAGAAAATCGCGTAGACACCATATTTTAAAAAGGTTTTTTTTGCAAGGGATTGACTAACGGCAAGTAAATAGAACTTTGGGGGCCGTACTTGATGTGGAGTATCGTGAAAAATGGCGGTGGGAGGAATGTACCTTTAAGGTAATTAATAAAATCCAGTAAAACAATGTGCTACTATATTGCATTCATATGTGCTGCTCGGGTAGCTCACACCAACGAAAGTAGTTTACGGTCAAACTGCTTGCAAGCCCAGCTAGCCTTTGCGCTTCATTCCAACTGATGAGCAACACAGAGCAGCTGCTTGCTGGGGGAACCTCGTCGCCTATCTTCTCCTCCTCCCCTCGGCCGAGTCGAATACGATTTTGAAGGGGGTAGACAGTAGAGATTTCCCTCCATCATTGATCGCTACTGCTATAGCATTGCTTGTTTTATAGTAAGCGCGTCCAGATATTATCAAACAGGTATTTAAATTTTCAAATAGAAAGACAAAGAATAAACAGGAAGCGCTCAGTCAGAGGTTAGCATCGGCAGGTCGCCATCATGTTGCCACGGGTCTGTCGTCATTTTTTTACGCTCTTGTTATCCATTGCTGCTACGACTTACAGCCAGCCCCAAGCAGGTACGTGTTTCGCCTTTGTTGTTACCCTACAAACTCTCGGGCGTCCCCTGGTCGGCTAGGGGCTCGTTGGATGACGTCATCAGTCGGGAGAGTCCCGGAAGTGCCGACCGACGACGCGACTTCTGTAAAAGGGTTCTAGAGCGAAATTTATTAATTTTTTCATTTTTTTAAAGCAACATGAAAATAAATTTTTGCGACAATGAAGTCAAAATTGTACATTATAAATTCCATTCACTTTTTTTTGAGGCCGGGGGTGGGGTGGGGGAAGGATGACAGAAATACAAGGAGGGTGAGTCTTTCAAAACAGTGAGACATTCACGTAACTATGTGTAAAATCACGTGCTTTGCCTGGATTTTGAAATCAAGTTGCGTAAGTAAATGGCCTACAATTTCGGTTATTAATATTTATTTTAACGTTAAACTCCTCCAGTTGAAAATAAACCAATTTTTTTTTCCTGAGTAGCAATAAGTATAATTAAAACACTATATGTTGGCTTACTGCAAATGTTTAAAATGTGACCGTTAAGATACGTGACAGGCTGTGCGCATGTTTCAACTGAGGGGGTAACTTTTTCTAAAATCAGTTGCAAATAATGGCACGAGTAAGACACTGGGCCGCCTTGGGCACAGCTGGGTTCATAAATCAGACCTACTAAGTTAAAACATATTTTACAAAAGAAGCCACCAACACCCGAAATAAAAAAAAAATAAAAAAATCTGCTATTCCTAAGGCACCTAACGTTTGAATCAGGTGGTATGCTACGTTGGCCTTAGCTTCTGCGAAAGAAAGAGCTAAATAACACAACATATAATCGCAAAATATCGGTACGCAGGTACACAGTTAGCTAACCAACAGTGAAGGGGCGCTACGCGCATGCGTCGCCCTACAACAGCTAGGCCGCGCATGCGTCATTCCACAACAGCTTACCGGCGCATGCGTCAATCCACAACAGCTTGGCCGCGCATGCTTTGCTACAAGTGTCGCTCCTGCCACCCCTTTAACGGTCCGTTCCTCCCAGCGCCATTTCTCTCGATCCTCCACATCAAGTACGGCTCCAAAGTCCTATTTACTTACCGTTAGTCAATCCCTTCCTAAAAATCCGTTTTCAAATGTGGCGTCTAGGAGATTTTCTATTGAATATTGCGAATTATATTTATTAGCATCCTGCGATTAAATGATCCTTTGCGCGCTTACAATAACCTTGACGCTTCATCTGTGTGTGTGTGTGTGCAGTACTAATTTTTAATCATCTGCTAATAATTACCACGAGATCAAAAATCTAAAAGAATAATGAGGTAAAAATTAAAATTATTTATGCCAATAGATCACCGAAGAAAACTGCAAGTTACTAATCTAAAAAAATTACAAAGTGTGATTTTAAAATACGAGAATCATTCCGGTTTGTGACGACACAATTAATACATTCATGCTATAATTCGTCTATTAGGCGCAAGGCCAACTGAAACAGTAGCTGCGTTCCTCGCTGCGAGGAACGCATCTACTATCTCAGTTGACCTTGGCGATGGTAATATGAGTGGATGGCGATCTGCGCGTGGCTGTTTAAAGACAGGTGGGATGTAGGTCTACCTTTAACCTGTCCCCCCCCCCCCAAATGCATTAGTTCTCAAGAATTTCAGAGATTTTTCTCTGCGTGACATTATGGCCACCAACTCTGACTCAATTTCCCTTGTGCTCTCGGCTGAATACAGTATGCAATCTTAGATGCGCTTTAACGGATCTGGAAATTAATAGTCTATCACGTATTTAAAAATGTATAACTTGCCACGCATCACATGGATCTTAATAACGAATAATCAGTTGTGTTGAATGCTATGGATCTGTTTGTGGATTAGATTGATCCGTAATTTACTGGGTAATGACGCTAACTAGAAACGATGCAGCAGAAATAAATTTTTTTCCAAGACGTCTAAGTACGGAATGTGGCAGTAAATAGGTCCTATAGGGCAGTGACACGACGTAGTATTATTGTATGTAACTCTATGGTGGAGCCAGTAACTGGGTTAGCTGCAAGGTGCACTGGTGGGGGGAAAAGAAGAGGGTCTTAACTGAAGCCAATGCTATTAGAATGGATTTCTTAGACCTAAAACGCGCGATTTTTGTCGATTTGTTGGCAGTTGCTGACATTTTTAAGCAACTGAAATCTTTATTTTCCGATTACAACCTCGTAACGTAAGGGATTGGAGAAAACAACGGTTTTTTAACCCTACGAAGTCCACTCTCAAAGCACTGGCTTGACTAGAAGTGTCGTTGTTTAACCCACCATTTCAATCTAGTGCCCCTTGCAGGTATCGCTCTTGTAGCCATATGACGTCACCTGACGCTGCTCTATTCATCGTTCGAGTAGTTTGATTATGTAAGTCCAAAAAGCAACGGATACAACCTTGCCTCTTTGTGTACTGATATTGCTGCCTTCGTTTTAGCTATAGCATACTATTTGCAATGCTTACATTAGCGTGGATTTTCAGCTTCAATATTGTCATCTGGTTTGGTGTCCTTATTTTTATTTAATGTACGGTGGTGACGTCACGCTAATACATCCCCATGCTAAAAGTATGGTCGTTATATACGGTTAATCTGAAAACTCACACACGTCACAGTTGGTTAATTTTGAAACCCACACTTTTTTGATAACCCACACTATTTTGATAATCTAACATTTTTTACGGGGGTCTACACAACCCCTGCTCCACCATGTGACATATGACCAGACTTTTTAAAATTACCCTACACTACATAAATGCAACCAGCATAAACAGACACATTCACAACCTGCGACACATTTCTTTCTAGCCTAACACGAAAAAAAAAAACAAAAAAAAAAAACTCGCGTACTATGCTAGACCCCCACCCACGGAGGAATGGCCCAACCCTCTTTCGTTCCGACGGTAAGAAAACTAGGCTACTGACACTTTGCAATACACCTAAAAACCTACGAGACTCAAGCGAATAGCGCATTTTATATACTCATCTTATTTAAACTATTAAACTAGAAAAAAATACAGTTTTACCTTAAACACAAACATCGGTATTACGCAGCGTCTCTCCCCTTCGGTCGGCCTTCATACACAGGAAGCTTCCAAACCCGTTTCTAAACCGGAACCTCCGTTCGGGAATTTACATAAATCGCATGTAAAAAAAATCTTAATTCTTGAAACAAGTCTTTAAAAAACTCTAATAACACGATAAATTAGCTCGACGTCACACCTTAGCATTAAAATACATATCCTAGTCGATTTAACGGTTATAATTGCTCTTGAGCTCGAAACGGCTAGTCCACTATCTCGGGGCTTCGCCCACTCGTGTTTCCCTCCACCTCCTCGATAGTGGACTAGCCGTTTCTCGCTCGCAATTATAACCGTTAAAACGACTAGGACTCACGGATATCTCTTACTTAAGTTTACGTAGGATCAACTTAATGTAGTAATATCGTTTTGCGCAGGAAGAAAAACCATGAAAACAGGGAGTATAAAGGTTTTTGCGTAATTCATTTTAGTTTAATATAATGTTACAAAACTGATTCACACAGATAAGCGAACATGAAAGAGAACACATTTAAAGTGAAGGAAGTCAGTCTAGCTATTTTCTTCTGAAAATCCGTCAACAAATGAGTAGAAGTTTATGAACAATTTGAGGAAATCTGCTGTTATGCCATAAAAAATACCTAATTGGGTTAAGTTATTTGTAAGAAGAGACTCGAATTGGAACCGTAAACCGTTAAAAACCTGAAAAAAAGTGACCATACGCAAACCTTACCCGCACTGGAAAAAAGGTTCACTTTGTGATTCAACAAACATTTCGTCAACGATGAACAAGATAGCTGTAAAGGGAAACTGTAGCAAACTTAAAAAAAAAACAGTAATTGAAAAATGGTTTGAACGGAACCAGAATTTCTATTTTCTCAAAAAACCGGAGCTGAAACGTAACTCAAACCGGAACCCACGTTTTTTTTTTTTTTTTTGCTGTACAACTGACTTCCTGTTTGTAAGTTTCACTGCAGTAGCAAATTCGGTTGAAATATGGTAATCAATTGAAATCGGTTAAAATATAATAGATTCGAAATCTTTTCTTTTTCTAGTGTTACGTATAACAATTTGATGTAGCACAAATATATTCATTTGAATTCCAGTAAAAATTGACTTTCTGTTCGTTTATGACAGGCTTTAATGGAAGCAATGGATACCAAGCACCAAGTCTGTTAGTAGCACCTCCCTACCTCGTGGAATTTTCCAACACAACTGGTTATGAATTGGAGTGTAAAGCCAGTGGTAGCCCTAGCCCGCAAATATCATGGTGGTTGGCGGACGACTCACCTTTAACCAACATTGGCAAGGTTCGTCAAGTAACCCAAGATGGCAGACTCATTTTTCCTCCTTTCAGAGCAGAAGACTATCGTCAAGATGTCCACGCCGTCAGCTACAAATGCACAGCCACCAATATTGTTGGAACAATTGTTTCAAATGATGTGAAAATAAAAGCAGGTAAATTAAGTATTAAAAATATAGTTTCTAGCATTGGAAACATTGTTGTAAGGACGCGTTTATGCAACAAGTCATTCTCGCTGGCCAAATGCAATTTGCTAGTCAACCGTTATTTATTTATTAGTTTCCCGTTGCTACAAAATAAATGCGGTAATAGATAACAAATGGTATGTATTATAAATAACAACACGGATGAAGAACAAAGTGATATGTAACTTTAAACATTGCTACAAGATTGTTGTCATTTCATGCTATTTCCAAAATTTGCTATTCTCCCTCAAAGTACAGCTTCTAGTAATGATTAAACGTCGGTAGAATAAATAGCTTCTCGCAGCGAGAATTCAAAATTCAACATGGCGTCCATTTCGTGGCTATCGCAGCGAAGACAAACCATCGAACCCCGGCATACAAAAAACAGTCCGTCGTCTTGTACTGCAGTAAAAATTGTTTTCTTGTTGTCATAAATCGACGCTCAAATGTTGCAAGCATCGTACGCCGTGCCACGAAGCACGAGGAGAAGATTTGCATCTGCATCGTTGCCGTGGTTAATAATTCGTATAGACAACGCGAAAGCCGCATACTCGGGTAAAGGCGAGAAGCATTCATCAGATTTAGTTTTGATCAAGTAAAAGCTAGTGAGCGAGAAAACTGTCCTTGCGTAAACGCGCTCTAATACTATTGATAATTAGAATAATTTCACGTTGTTTCGGATTGAACGTTTCGCCCAGTTTTTCTTCTCCTTTGCAGGATTCGCCTTTTTTTTCCCTTTTAACCCGATACAGTCCACATGACGCGAATAATGAAAGCCATAAGACTACATCTTGCATTCCGTTTTATTGTGTATCATACATATTTGTAGAAGTTATACTTCTCCATCATCAGGTAACGTTCTGTTACATCACCGTCAGCATTTCAGATGGTGAGATACCGTAGGATAAAAGCATACTTGCTTAATATGACGGTGTAGACTATCATTTAGATACACTTTGTGTAGCAAGCTAGTCTCCGACACAAGTACTTCGAGGTAGTTGTTGTCCTTAATGCATGCTTGTCATTGCTGGATACTCAGTGTGGGAGTGTAGGGCCGTCAAGATCTAGGAATGAAGTGATAGTCACTGAAATTATGAGGGGTTTCGGGGCCTCCTTGTAGCCCTTTTCCGTGCCGTTGTAGTGGTTGAGGCCTGGGATTTTATTCCCACCGCTGCCACTTCAACCTCTCCACAACACTAGACGAGATGTTAGCATGTCATTGACTGTTTGAACCCGCATTGCTTTCCATCCTTTGATAATTTTCATGTTACGCCTACTACCACTACAGATAGGGACTATTTACTTTCAATACCTAATAAAAAATATAACACTTCATTAACGTTCATAAACCCTATATTAATGCAAATACGCTAGCCTATAGGGCTTCACTGTATGGAAATGTGCACTCCGTGTACTCTGGACAAGCTTCAAGTAGTCACTGAAAAATAATAAGGATCAGCAGGCTACCCATTCTAAAAAACTGCCAGGGAACAGACAAAAGAGTATAACAAAATAACATCCAATTAACAAATAGTTGGTGTATTTTTAGTTAACATGTTTCCATTACGGATTACTCAGGCTCTAAACTACAGCCATCTACAGTAAAGGCCGTATCAGCTTTGCCTTCCACAATGTTCCGCTAGAAGGCTCGGCAAATACCGACGCGACAATTTGCCAAGTGGCGTCATCGGTTGGCAGAATTTGGAACCCTCGTCGGTTAGTTTGAAATTTGGTGTATAGATGGCAGCACCTAACAAACTTGCTCTTCCTTCTATGTCAATGGTTGATTTTACGTGCCTAATTTGTCTTGATCTTATCCGGCCTTTACTGTAGGTGGTTGTATCTAAACACGCACATTTTATTGATACAGTATGGCAATGATGAAAACGCATACGCGTTTTTCAAAGATTTGGGAATTATTGTTTAACCCCTTGATGTTCGCATTCAAGTTAAACCATATCATACCTTGTACATTTTACACAAGTACACAGTCATTTGTGTTTATCCCTTAGAGAATTTTGGATTTCGTGCTATTTCAGTTATTTCCCAGCCCTATGATGTACGAGTTTACGATACTTACGTCATAAAAGGAAACCCAACTCTTATCAAGTGTCACGTGCCCGGGTTTTTAAAAAAATATGTTAAAGTCGTCTCTTGGTTGAGGGATGATCGGTATATCATCAACAATACAGACTTCAATACAGGTAAGATTTCATTTTTACATACAAGGAATCTAAGGCCTTGCTATTTAGATTTCTACATTTAGAAGTTGTTTGACTTCTGTTTAATAGAACATTACTGAATTAGATTTGGCGTGGTGTTACATAGGAATATCTACAGTTTTGTTGCCACTGATTTTCTTGAGTTCCGATAGGTCATAATTCGACTGAGTGAACATTAAAGGCCGATTGCCACCAAATTAGCATTGCAGCATCTAGGCCTATCGAGTTCTCTCTCGCAGGAAGCAAAGGAACGCACAAAGCAAAACTTTTAAACGCTACAAACAAGCCACGTGACTCCTTAATTATTGAGTGAAAATTTGGTACACCCTCGTGCATCTGAAAACAAGCTATAAAGTTTAACGATACTGATGTCACTAGTTGGCGCCACGGAAAAATATAAAGAAATTTCTCTGGCGCCATCTAGTGACACTAATATCGTTAATCAAAGACGGGAAAGCCAAAGGTTCGCATGAGATAACTAAATACAGATGCAAACCTATTTACGTTGCCTTTTGGACTTATACGTCAGACTGCCTGAGTGGGGAATCGAACCCAGGACCTTTGGAACTAAAGGCCAAGGTCCTACCGCTGAGCCAGACTGACACGACCTGATTGGAAAATGTTTGTTTATATGTATATATGCACGTGTTAAAGGTTGCCTATGGACGTTTCCTTTTTTTTTTTTAAACGTAAAAAAAAAAGGCCTGTCAGTCTGGGTCAGCAGTAGGACCTTGGCCTTTGGTTCCAAAGGTCCTGGGTTCGATTCCCCGCTCAGGCAGTCTGACATATAAGTCCAAAAGGCAACGTAAATAGGTTTGCATCTGTATTTAGTTAACATCGTTAATCTTTATAGATTGTTTCCAGGTGCACGAGGCCGTACCAAAGTTTTACTCAATAATTAAGAAGTCACGTGGCTTGTTTGTTGCGTTTAAAAGTTTTGCTTTGTGCGTTTCTTTGTTTCCTGCGAGAGAGAACTCGATAGGCCTAGATGCTGCAATGCTAATTTGGTGGCAACCGGCCTTTAACTAGTGAATGGGACATTATATTAGTATCCTAATTATCCTTGTTCACAAATAGTTCTTATTCTGCTGTACAGATATTGCCTTCTGTGAACCTTTTTAATTCCCATTAATGCGCAGGTCTGCTAGTGTTTTATGTTTCATGCTTTCTAGTGTTTTGATTTCTTATAATTATGATAGGCTTATGATTGTTTAAAGCTTTGAAATATTGAAAACTTCTAAACTGAACAATTGTTTGTTCAGTATAATTTAAAAAAGGAGTAGAAGATTCCATTGCATGATGTTATTAATAGACATATCTACTTTTTTTCATTAAAGCTACCTTGGTTTTTAAAATAAAACTGATGGGAAGAACCATGCTCCGAAAATAATACTTACTAGTGGAAGCTCGTGCTATGCACGAGGCCGGTCACATTTCCCGGGACATTTTCGCGGGACATTTTCCCGACGATTTGTCAGATTGATCGACCACTCATGCCTGGCTCATTTTTGGCTGCAGGTAGAGTGGGAGAGTACATTTTCAATGAGGAGGGGAGAAGTGGTTTTCCTTTAGGCTTTCCTTTCAGCCGGCCTCCGATATTATAATAAAAATAGTTAAGACATTTATTAACTGTTTTTTTAGAAAATAAGTATATCGTGATGCCTGAAGGTGACCTGTTCATTAGAGATGCAGAAGTGGATGATCACAGTTCCTTGTATAAGTGCACAACTCTTCATCGCTTGACAAACCAAACACGAACTAGTCCAAATGGAGGAAAGCTTTTTGTTACTGGTAAGGAGAACCATGTATACTAGACTCAGACTATTCTGTTGTGCAAAAAGCTAACTTCAAATAACTGCCTATTATTTTTAGAACCTCAAACCAATATTCCTCCACGTTTCTTAATGGAAAATGCTGAAATCGTGGTGTCTGAAAGGAATACTGTCGTAGTACCATGTGTGGCACAAGGACACCCAGTGCCCAATGTGAGGTAATCCCAACCCAGTGCCCAATGTGAGGTAATCCCAACCCAGTGCCCAATGTGAGGTAATCCCAACCCAGTGCCCAATGTGAGGTTATCCCAACCCAGTGCCCAATGTGAG